>CAJNIZ010005669.1:169686-179704 GCA_905231905.1 Symbiodinium pilosum | reverse complement strand
GATTTCATCCATCAACAGTATATTAGGGGCTGGGGATGTTTCGGCACCCGCAGAGCAAGGCAGAGGCTATCTAGTTCCATCTTGGCGTCCTGCGGTGGTGCTCGCTTCTGCCTCCGTGCCTGCCAAACAAAAGACGACATGAAAGGGCCTTTAGGGTGTAGGGTTAAGGGGATAAATTGACTGTATATCTATCTATATATATATATATATATAGATATGGGGTAATCTAGCGGCGATACAGAGGCTATATTGGGTATATGCAGGGGTATATAGGGGTTCTAACGGCCTTCCCTCGTAAACCTCCAGGCAAGTTCCTTCGTGGCAAAAAACACAGCATCGAAGCTTCAGCTCCTGTCTGCTTCTTGTGTGAGGAAAGTCATAGAAGCTGACGCATCCTTGAGTGCTGCTCTTCCTTCTGGGCATACAGATAGCACTCATCGTTTGATCCACACTCTCGCGCGGATTGGGCCACAAAGCGCGACCTCCAGGTACGGCGAACTCCACTCGAGAGCATGAGTCCAGGAGGCACTGCCCTCAACACTGCAGAACAAGTCCTGCAGGAGCTTAAAGGCATGGACACTACCCAAACATCTGCTGTAAATCCAGCACTAAAACCTATCGCCTAAACACAATCAACCCTAAAGGTTAAGGCCCGAAACCTCAACCCCCCCATAAACCACAACCCCGTTTTTTTGGGGATACCCTACTTTAGAGGCTTGAGGCGCCCGCAACAAGATCCAGGAGTAAGCACTAGCCTCCATGTAGCAAACCCAAGAACTAGCATCTTAAGCCCTGAAGGCTGAGCACAACCTAAACCGTCACATGTTGCGTGCCTGTTTTTTCTCTCTTTTTCTTTAACAATTTGGGGGATGGGCGCCTGGGTTTGTTAAGTCTTGCTCACAGCCTGGGTTGAGGCGACATTGCGCTACATGTCCGCCACACATTCTCGGAACAGATTGCCATGCAAAACCTATTTCTGATCGACACGTGCGGCAAAGAATCTTCTGGAAAGCTTATGCGACATGCTGAAGAACCTGGTCTGTCGCAAGCATTCACTGCCTCTGCCGAAGCTAAAAAATGATAGCCCAGTCTGGACACGTATCCTTACCTCGTCAGCATGAAACATTTCGCCATCACATGCTGTTGCAACAACCTCGCCCTACAAGGACACCTATGGAACCGTAACGCACTTGACGGTGGGTATTTGCACCCTTGGGCTTTGCCTGCCCGACGCTCCAAATGATTCATCCGAACCTTAAACCCTAGAATACCCTAGACCCTAAACGGTAAACCGTAGACCCTGCATCCTAAGCCCTGAACTACAATGCCCCTAGCCTTGACCCCTACTATACCCTCAGCTTCCCGGCCCCCAAACCCTTACTGTATCCCCAGACCTTGCAGCCTACTAACCCCCATGAAACCAAAATGTTCCCAACGCCCGAGCCCTACCTACATTAACCTATGACCCTTCACACCGGTAGAGATACCAAAGCATCACCAAAATGTCAGGCACAACCCCCTTTTTTCTAGGTTTATAGGTTCGTGCAGGTAGTATAAGGCCCTAAATACTTACCAAGAATTCTACAAGGAATATGGAACCATAATATTGGTAATTATCCCTGAGCCCTAAACCCTATAATGCTGGTACTAATTTAGGCCCCCCGGTAGTAAGAGCCTCTGCATTGGCCGTGGCCGCCGCCGCGTCTCGATGAGCTTGGCTGAAGCTCATGGACAATCTTGAGTCCTCAGGTTTAGGGATTTAGGGTTTAGGGTTTATCTTTTTTGGCAACCTCTCTTTTCCGCTTGCGGAGGGTCCGGAAGGCGTAGTTACTCACTGGCAAAACACTTCACTGCACACGGCCCAGTTCCACACACAATCCCATCCTCACAGCGCACGGAGGCAGCGGCAGGAAAATCCCCAAAAGCCACTCAAAAGGTAAAAGGGGCAGGCATTCCTTACCAAACACAATGCTCCAGCACCTTAGCAAACCTAACTTGCCCTCAGATTCAGCAGTCATTGAACTGGACACAGACGCCGTAGCCACCGGGTTGAGGGTTTAGGGGTTTAGGGTTTAGGGGTCTAGGGTTTAGGGGTCTAGGGTTTATGGTTTAGGGGTTTAGGGTTTAGGGGTTTAGGGTTTACGGGTTTAGGGTTTGGGGTTAGGGAATGCTCTTACAGAGACCCCAATGCATCTTAATTTGGCAGCATACCCCAATCTAAACTAGTATTCCTTATTTGGTTTAAGGTATGTTCCTTAGTTAACGGCTGTTGGCCTCCTTGAGTGGAGGGTTCACAAATGCTGCTTGTGGGTTTAGAATCTTTCTACAAAGGGCAAATGATCCCTATAGCCTGCTAACCCGCAGTAGGCTATGATAGGCTATGTCTTCAATCCCCCCTAAATCCTATACCTTACACCCGCAACCCTGTTCATAACTAGTAAGGCCTTCGAAGCCCTGATCATCCTTAATCAGCCCAAATAACCACCCGATAATCCCCATTAAGGCCTGCCTGCATTCCATTTAAACTACAAGTAGACTGAGCGTTAAGCTTTCAGAGATGCTTGGGTATGAGAATTACCTGGGTTTAGAGTTTAGGGGTTGAATCCCCAGACTTTAGTTCCGGCATTGGGGATGCAAAAGTGATGTAAAGCTTAGGGTATTCGAACCGGCTTTGGGAGATGGAGGGCGCAGAAACCCTAAACCTTAAGCCCTAAACCGCATGGCCGCAAGGTTTAGAAAATCCATGGCCAGCAAGGAAACCCCGTTGAATCATCTGGTCGGGGTGCAGGTTTCCGAGAGGCGCTGATCAACACGACTTTTAGCTTCTGAAACCTAAGCCCTAAACCCTAATCTTCAAGCCTCAGGCGTCTTATAAAGGCCTTCAAGAACTGGGGAGCTTGCACTTGGAGGTTTAGGAGGGGTTTAGTGAGTATACTTCTAACCTCCCTAAGCCACCATAAAAACATCCCTATTTTAAACCAATTACTGGGCACCCCTGAGCCTTCAAGAAAAACCATGCGAGAAAGCCTGTATGGTATACAAAACTTTGTATAGACCCTGTGTGAGCCCACGAACCCCAAACCCGACATATCCCCATATCACCTTATACAGCCGCTGAACCCCCCTATATGAGCTACAGTCTAAACTCCTAGTATCCCCCTAAATAACCCCTATAATACTCCCCCATATTATCGCCTATGAAATCCCCTTTAAAGAGTCTAGCATACAGCTTACATAACCATGAGAATCTGCAATTCTGAGCTTCGCCTTGCATCTAGCATGAGTTTAGGGACACGTGGATACTAAAAATCCTGCCTGCATGACCCTAAGTACCTTATCCCTTGGGAATTATGGTGTAATAGTATAGTAAGGTCATGAAGGAATGTTCGTATCAACCGTATGTATTGGCTAGACACCTCACAGTGATCCTTGCCGAGTAGACACTGAAACACGATAGCCCCAAAGACAACTCCTGAACGCGCAACCTTACGCTAGGGATTCAAATATACAAATGATACCTACATTGGGCCATAAAGTTTCTAAACATTACGTACACTGGACTATTTGGATACTTAGGGAACTCCTCAAAAATCCCAACCTTAAACTTCAGACCACCCCATGACTGCCATCTGGGGATCCTTAGGAACTGGTCGGTCTTCTCCAGAGATCGCTGCGAAAAAAAAGATTTTCTGTAGGCCATTCCAAAGTTTGATCCGAAGTGGCCCGGGATGAAACATGAGGGCTTAGGGTTTAGGGTTTTAGGGTTTTAGGGTTTTAGGGTTTAGGGTTTAGGTGTGAAAATGTAGGGATCCCAGAGGGTTCAAGTACCCAATAATTAGGTCCCTTTAAAGGGGGGTAGATATAGGGGTGCATAAGGATATATGGGGTTTGAGGGTCCAAGTACCCAATAATTAGCTACTTGGGTTTAGGGTAATAGTAACTATAGCATAGGCTTTGGGCAAGTATATGATTATTGGGTACTTGGACCCTTAGGGTCTTAGGATTAGGGATTCGGACTTAACATGCAGTAGCACATCTCGGCTTCGGGTTACCACGATTGGTGCACGCATCTCTCGATCACAAACACGTGGAAGGCTGCAGTACCGAGGCAAAGAAGAACCTGCACCGGTAATGTGAGAATAGCTGGCTGCGTGTTCGCGTACGGGTTTGAAAGTGTTACAAGGCAGTTAAACTCGCCAGGCACTCGTAAAACAAGCATCCTACATTAAACACGAATGTCACGATGATTCACGATGGCACAGTCACGGGTTCACTCAACTGCCCCCTATACGACCCCCCTTTGGGTTCCTCCCTAAATACGCTTATTTAGGGATAAGTAGGGCTAATCAAGGTTGATTCAGAGGGACCTATGTAGGTGTATATTGGGCACCATAGTATCCCCAAATAAAATACTACTCAGATAATGTTCAGAAGCTGGTCTTAATCGCTCCGCACTGGTACATTGGACTAGGCTTCTAGGCTAGTACCCTGAGGGTCCAAGTACCCAATAATAATATACTTACCCAAAACCTATGCTATAATTTCTATTACCATAAACCCAAGTAGCTAAATCTTGGGTAATTACTTGGACCCTCAAACCCTATATATCCCTATATACACCTGTATCTACCCCCCTTTAAAGGGACCTAAGTATTGGGTACTTGGACCCTCTGGGGTAGCTTTGTACCATACGAGGTAGAGTCCTTGCGCAGGGCCCTCAAAAAGGGGTTACATAGGGAATACACTATATTGGGGTTTATATGGGGAAAATGGTTTCGGGTTTAGGGTTTTAGGGTTTAGGGCTTAGGGGCGTGACATGTAATGACATGTACTGGAATGAGTGCCATACAACGCCCTGTCTGAGAAAGAAACCATCATAATTACACGGCTCCAAAATGGAATTCCATTGCAGGCGGCCTGAATAGGTTTAGAGAACCCTCAAATGACCAAGGCTTGCGAAAAGAGACAGGTAGGTGTCTACACTTGAACGTTGAGACTCTGGATCGGCTGCTGCTGGAGCCAAAATGTTGATAATCTGGATTTCGGGCTAACGCCTTGTGGAAGGTTCTACAGAACTCTTTCTCAAAATCGAGCTCCAGCTCCAGTATTGCGCTCAGGCCCTCAAGAAAACGAATTCGAAGCCGAGAAGTGCCTTGTGTACGTCCCGCAACCCTGATAAAGTACTCTTCAAGCGCTCAGATGATGCTTTGATACTGCAGGGAGTATATCCGCATAGTTGTAACAACAAACCCCCAAGAAGTGCACTAAGAGCGGTGTGACGACGTCTCCTGAAGACTTCTTGTAAGTCTGGCCTCTAGGTGTACACATGCCGAGACGTCAGCGGTACGTCAGTGTCAGCATGGGTGCCAAGTCCGGAGCCCCAAATCCGCGATAACTAAAACACCAGCGCACTTCAAGCCCGGAACCCCACGAACACTTGCATGTTTTGTTCAAGGGCTTTCGTCTCAAGTTGTCGGCGCAAGTGATGTCGCGTGTGCGCTACTGCTGGCGGATGCACGTGCCTGCCAATCCGAGAAAAGGGGCGTCTCCGACGGTGAAGGGGACATCTTACACCAGTCACGACCCCCAGAACAAACCATGTCCTAGAGCGTTTAAGGTTTAGGGTTTTGGGGTTTGCGTAGACTACAAGGTACACATACACACGTAGATTTTTATAGGTATATGATATACATATAGATGTTGGTGTGACATTTCCCCCGTCCACAGAAAAGAATCCAAGGATACACAGGGATTACAACGCATTGTGCGGGTAGCATATTGGGAGATTGAAGCTGGGTACCTTTGAGAATGGGGGTTTCCCAAAACTAGGGATACTTTTTTCAGGGGTCCCCATAATGAGGACTATAGTATATTGGAGTCTCAGTTGGGGTCCCCCTGATTTTGGAAACTACCAATTTTCCAGCATGAGCAGGAATCTAAACTCCTAGTATCCCCCTTCATGAGCCCTATCATACTCCACTATATAGATATATACACACAAATATATATATATATAACCCCCTTTGAGGAGCTTAGACCCAAAAACCCAACCCTAAACTCTAAACTTGAAATCCCATATAACCACCTTTAAGGCATTCAGACCCGAAACCCCAAACCCTAAACCCTATATAACCCCCTCTGGCAAGTTTAGAAACCCGCTTTAAGGAGTTCAGACTGAACCCTAAAAGTAATTTCCATTGTATTTTCCAGTATCCTAATATAATCCCAATCTACTATAGTGGTTTCCATTTTCTGTCCATTATCCTCACAAGCTGCAGATGCGGTGCGCGGGCTGTGGATATAACCAGAGCAACCTGGACCCTCAACACAGGGTGAAGGGGTTTAGCGTTTAGGGGTGAAGGTACCCATCCCTCCCTCCCAGTCACTGAAGCGGTTTTCGGCGTAGGAGTTACAGTTTTTCTTTTTTCAGCGCCTCTTTTAACCTCCGGATTTAGCGTTTAGGATTTCGGGTTTAGGGTCAGTAACAGTTCTGGCAATGGGTAGTAGGACTTATCATCGCCCCTAAATCAGGACAGTTATTGGGTGGGGGAATGACCTGAGATTTTGGGTTCAACTGGGTTGCTGTTAAGGAACTTAAATTAAGTTCCCATAATGGGAAAACGCTATTGTTTACAATGTACCCATGCTATGGGAACTTAATTTAAAAAGTTCCTTGACAGCAACCCAGAACATTTTAGGTCCAACACCTTCATGTCTGCGTATGTTGGTTACTCCAGGTAGGGTTCCTGAGTCAGAGGTCGGGTATGAAGTGTCTGGCTGAAAGCTGTTAGTCAGGGAGTCGCTCTTAGCTGCGGTCACCCTAAGCCCATGACCTCCCAAGACATTTTAGGGTATTGTGCTGGAGAGGTTGAGCACCAAACAACTACATCCAGACACAAGCACCTCCTAATGTTCCAAAGCTCCATTAACCTGGCTGCGGCACCCCATCACACTGAAAATGCGAGCGTTACACCTTCTTGCTGACCCGTCGTCTCTTTGTGTCTTCCCATTCCCTACATACCCACGGCAGTCATCATGAACTTGACTCCTCACTACACCCATGACCAACGAACGGCTTGCTTCCCAATACCATGGTCATGCGTAAGGGCAAGCCCGAAGAATAAAACACACACTGCGCGCTCACGCCCCGATTGCGCCCCAATCCCTGAAACCGCAACGCAATGCTTGGCAAAAATATCCGGCTGAGGTGTAATACTTGGAGTGTCAGGGAAACTTGGTAAGTCCGCTAGCAATGCGGGTAACCAGGCTTTCTCTGGAGCTCGTTATATGGAGGTATTACGTATACTCACTAATTAAGTCCTCCTGACCCGTCAGGAATATACACCGACTTTTTGACAAGGAAGCCGCCCATGAGCCACGCATTGCATCATGCCTCGCTGTTCTTTGGCGCAGGCTCAGATCCTGTTCGGGGCTTTGGGTTGAGGGATTTTCTCCAAGTCTGCAAAAAATGCCACGTACAACATGTGTTGTTGAGGTATCTTGGGGGTACCTAAGCACGCAGTGTATTCTTGCAACTGTTTGGGCTTCTACAGTTCCCTCGATCAAGGATCCCTCTGGCAACCTTAAAAGGGACCCCGTCCTCTGTATACTTCCCATACACCCTAGACCCTAAACCCCCTGAAGGTGCCCATCTTCTAAGCAACACACGAACGTCTCCATGGCAGGAGGTTTCTTCATGGAGGCGTCCCCAAAAAGAGCTCCACAATTTTCAAATAAAAGCCTCTCAGCAAGGTCTGACTGTTCTACGGATACCAACATGGCAGGTATCTACGATCTAATTGCCCCTTCCAACCCTAAACCCTAAACCCTAAACCCAAAACCCAACCCCCAAAACCATAATAGCACCACCCTTAGGGCCAGGAGGAAGCGTTCGGAGCCACCAAGTTTCTTTTCATTCAGCACACGCCATACTCAAGACAAGTCCAGCAATCCCAACTCCAAGCCCCGTTTAGGGTTTAGGGTTTAGGGTTTAGGGTTTACTCGAAGATCCCAATATCCCCCTAGTTCTGGAGTATACCCTAAATGGTAGCAGAATTCCTCATGATTTGAGGTATCATCCTTACTTAAAGGATGTTATGTTTTCTGGGTACTTTACTCCATGTCATTCTTGCAAAATGCTGAATTCAGTTTCCTCGCGGTGCTTTGTTTGCAAATTCTTGTGGTCATCCGAGACGTCTACAGTACCCTAAACCCTAAACCCTAGACCCTAAACCCAAAACCTTAAACCCAAAACCCTAAAGCCCTTGCCCACTCACCCCAAGACGAAGCTCTTGAGCTGTCGGGATTCGAAATCCGCCCAAACTCACACCCCCAAAGGGTCCATGGGCCCAATAATTAGGTACTTGGGGCTTGGGTAATAGTAATTACGGTACAGGTTTTGGGTAAGTATATGATTATTGGGTACTTGGACCCTTAGGGACCTAAACTGTTCACCCATGAGCGCTCACTCATAAGCAGGTCAAGCCCTACAAAAACCTGGAAGACGTCTGCGGAACTGCGAAACCTCTCTGCAGTGCAAGCAGCATAGTTGAAACAAACGCTGCCAAAGGATATTAACAATGAAAAGGGGGCACCGCATGTACCTTCCCCAAACCCTAAACCTTTGAGTTTTGACTTCTGTGCCCCAATCCCAGAAGTCCGGTCCTGGGCCATCGTCACTAGTAAGCTCCTCCACAGAAATTCCATTGGTTCCGGATTACTTGGGGTCATGCCGAGGAGTGCACAGGTGCATATACCTATCCGGTATGTACTTGGGCCGTAAGGTATCTAAATGGGAACCTAAACATGGAAGACTTTTGTGCCCTGGGCCTGAGGACGTCTACAAACTTCTCAGGTCCACAGGGAATATGAAGCTTCTGACGAGTGACAAGGCTCTTAATTCAAGTTAACGTCCCAGCATAATTTGGTCTGTACTGGGTTGCTATCTGACATGATACGGTAAATGTCCTCAGTGGGGTTCAATATCAGTATCAAGAAGCTATACCGCAGCGATGAGAATGAATCAAAAGGGCAGTCGAAGGCCTGCGTCCTGGTGCCTACAAAAGCTATAATCTAAACTTCTAGTATTCCCCTCGATAACCGCTATAGTAGTCCCGTATATAATGCCTATAAACGCCCCTTTAAGTAGTGTAGACTATAGCTCATATACCAATCCTGTCTGCTTTGAACGCCCATACTTGAGCGCTTATGATCCTATTCTATACCTCTGTTAAGCAATCTAAAGATACAGCAAAAGCTACTCAAACCCTGCTGCCATCAGCAAGGCCCTCATGAACCGTGCTCTTGACAAAAGGTCTGGAGGCTTGCCTAACTTCCCTGCAGCTAAGTCCATCGCTATCCCAACCCCTCCATGTACCCTACAATCTGGAGAGCCTTATTTAGGAGTTTCGGAAATCCACAAGATGTTGCCGCTGTGGTCCTTCATGAAGATCCTTCTAACCTCCCTTCTAAAGTTACTGCTACAAGTACCATGTGCAATGACAACCTTAGTCATAAACCCCTGAGGCTATCCTAACAGTTAAGGCCTTAAGGTTCATTAGGGTGTGTTTGGGGGCCCCTATAGAAATCTAAGCGTCGTGGCTTGATAGGGACGAAGGGTAGTACAAAGCTAGTGTTATGTTCAACCCCTGTTTAGGCTTTCGCGCTTTTTTGACCCGGCTACTAAGCAGGGAAGCAAAGCAAGCTGATGCTCCTTCTCGACTTCAGAGCGACGATCCTGTGGCATCACAGATTTCATAGCTGGCGACTAATGTTCTCGGTTGGGGATGTACGTATGCGTGTATGAGTGTATGTATGTATGTGCGCATGTACGTATGTATGTATGTATGTATGTATGTATGTATGTATGTATATGTATACGTATACGTATACGTATACGTACGTACGTACGTACGTATGTATGTATGTATGTATGTATGTGTGTGTATGTATGTATGTATGTATGTATGTGTGTATGTATGTATGTCTGTATGTATGTATGTATATGTATGTATGTATG
>CAJNIZ010005669.1:151741-169586 GCA_905231905.1 Symbiodinium pilosum | reverse complement strand
TAGGGTTTAGCGGTTTAGGGTTTAGCGGTTTAGCGGTTTAGGGTTTAGCGGTTTAGGGTTTAGGGTTTAGCGTTCAGGGTTTAGGGTTTAGCGGTTCAGGGTTTAGGGTTTAGAGTTTAGCGGTTTAGGGTTTAGGGGTTTAGGGTTTAGGGTTCATGGGCTTATTCAGGGTTCAGCATCGCGGGTTAGGGTTAGCGATCATGGTCTAGGGTGGTTTAGGGCTCACCTAGCGCAACCTATATACACCTAGAGAGTGCTGTGGTCCTAACAACTTGGTATTCTTACCATTTTTAAGGGTCGAATATTACCGTAGGTATGGTTTAGGGTTTGGGGTGGTTTTGTAAAATCCCTAGACCGAGTTCATGTCGGAAGGTCTGGGCGAGTTTTGTGCAGAGTTGTGTTTTGTGTTTTGCACTGTGGAGCCATATACAATGTTCTGTCTAAACTCCTAGTATCCCCTTTTATATACACCTATAGTGCTCCCCTATATAATCCCACAGTATCCCCTCTGATATACCCCTATAGTACTCCCCTATATAATCCCCCTTTAAGGAGTTTAGACTACAGCTCAAATACAATTTCTGTGTATTCTGAGCTTGAAGGTCAGGGTTCAGGGTTTCTAGGGATTGGGGGGCGCGCTATGTAGGGTTTTTAGGTAAGGAGAAACATGGATTTGGGTTCTGGAGGGGTCTGAGGGTTTGTTATTGGGCTTTGGGCTTTGGGCTTTGCAGTGCCTTGTAGGGTTACGGTGCTGGGCTTACGGCCATTACGCAAGGAGTAACCTCAGATCATATTTGAAGGTGAGTGCTACAAGCTATACCGGCCCCATAATCTCGCTTAAAGCCTGAAGTGTCTTGGGTTCGTATGCCAAGGGTTTAGGGCATAGCTTATGTCAATGTATAGCAGTGTTATTGCCCTCTAAACCCCATTATCTGAGGTAGCTCGTATGAGGCTACTGTCTTCCCTACAACCTAAACCCCAAGTCGCACACCCTCAGACCGTAAGATCCAAACTTATAAGCCACCTAACCCTTACACCACCTAAGTTGGAGGCCTTCTGAAGTGACGCCTCCGGGCCACCCTTCGTCGAAGTAGCCTCCGTCAAGCCCCACCTTTTCAGCTTCGAGCTTCAGTTCGCCTACTGTTGTTGGCCCGTGGGATTAAGGCGGTGAAGAATCAAAAGGCAGCATGGAAAACGAAATGAATAAACAATGAAATTTAGATGGGGGGGCTTAGGGAACGTAGGGTCCTAGGGCTTATGGGGTTGAGGCGAATTACTGATGTCTGCTTGAGGTCTACTTGTAGTACCCTATACCAAGGAATTCAAGTCTGCGATCTCGCTAGTTTCTGAGGCCCCTGGGAAACGCAGGAATAGAACGCATAGACCATTCAAAGCTATTAAACCCCCAAACCCTAAACCGTAAGCCTTGAACCCCATTTATACAGGCACTACTATGGGGATTCATCCCTCCATTCATCACGAACCACCGGGAAACTAAGGGCTAAAGCACCAAAGAGTTAAGGATTTATGGTTTAGGGGTTAGGGGTTAGGGTTAAGTATTGTTAACCGTTTCCCCTAATATATTAGAGGGCCCGCCCCTAATGTAAACAATTGGAACCATATTTAATATCAGGGGGGCGGGGGTCGTTATCGTACGTTCCGAACATTAGGGCGGAAATGGAATCTGGTTAACATCGTACAACAGCCGATTATTACGCATTATGTCTTGGGATCGTGGACAATAGCAGTTTGTGGTAAGAGCTTTGGAGGCTCTGAGTTTTCTACCTGGAGGCTCAGGGGTTCAGTCTGAACCTGTGATCCTACAGCCTAACCCCAATGCATAGCTTGAGAGTTTGGAAGGTCCCAGGTGCATTGGTTTATGGGTAATTGAAGTTTGACACCACTGCCACTTTGCAGCTTTACTTACAGCTTGTCTGCTGAAATGGAGGTATGGAACCCATCATATCCGCTGTATAGGTTGTTTGGCGCGAAGCACTCAAGACTACAGGACGGGAAGGATAATGCCACACCGGATATGTGTAAGCTTCAACACAGGCGCTTCATGACAGGAATGTGACCAAAGCAATCATGCCTTGCATCAATGGAGGATTCTTGCACCACTTAACACCCCAAATAGTCGAATTATTGGGGTATAGGGTAGCAAAGAGGGTGGTGCAAGGTTTCTGCAGCAGTACCGTATTACGGAAGGCCTACAAGCCCAATGCACTCTAGACACGAAACCTCTTCGACAAAAAGGCTCCTAATTCCTAAGCGCCAAGCTCTGAGCACTAAGTCCCTAACTCCAAACCATCAACTGCGAACACACCCCAACTCCACACTCCAAACCCTGAACCTTAAACTCTACACCCTAATCCCTAAACCCCAAACTCTACCTAGATCCTTATACCCTCTCCGTCCCTACAAGAGACTAAACATAAAGTTAGGTACCCCAAAGAAGGGGTAGGGTATAAGGGTTTAGGTACACCTTAGGTATTTCCCCGTAACAGCAACAGTTACCACAAGAGGTACCAAAAATTATAACAGCCCCTCAGTAAAACCATTTCAAGACGTTGCGACTGTAAGGCGGAACGACAAGACCAACATCCTAGCCCCTGAATAGCCCTAATTCTTCGTTGGGCTGCTTCTGCAGCATCGCCGCGAGACGGTGACGCGGGGAGGCGGAAAGGACGGATGCAAGCGGGGTAGCTTTGTCCGGGGCTCCTCTCTCAGGGTCTCACTTTGAAAAAAAAGCATGGGTGGGAGTAGTTTTTTATCTCTCCTACCTACCCTTGATAATCCTGGAGCACTAAACGCCTCCCCACCCACAAATAACAGGTAGTTCATGTGCAAACCTGCCCAGTCCTATGGAAGTACTTAGTGTTACGGGGCTGAGGAGGTGTCTGATATTCGGAGACAGGAAAGAAAGGATTTAGGGTGTCGGACTATACCTGTACGGAAGGGGCCTATACTTCTTAGAATGCCTGCAAGATATGCGGACATATTTACCCCCCTAGTCACACCCTAGCAATACCCCTAAATAGACTACAACACCCTGAACATACTGTCTGTTCTGGGCCTCAGTACCTCCAACAAGGAAGCCGATTTGCAAAGCCATCCAGAAAGCCCAAAATCCCTTGATTGCGGAATCTACCTCAAATCCTAATTAGACATTCATGAACCTAGCATCATTGAGGTATAATCGCCAATTGAAGGATGTTGGGCTTTCTGGGTCCAAGCCAGGAATGTAGATCATGTCATGAGTCTGCCCATTGCAGGCTTCTATCTACTGGATCATTGGACGCAGGAATTGCGCACAGAATTGGAAAGGATTCACTGCTTGAACCTTAAACCCTAAGCCCTAAACCCTAAGCCCTAAGCCCGAAACCCTAAGCCTGGATGAGGCTACCCGGAGCCATGCGGTGTCAAGGTGGAGCCAACAGAGTTTGGCGGGGATGTGCAAACCTGTGCTGAAAACCCATCAACGTTCACTTGCTGGTTCTTAGTAAGGAATATGAGAATATAGAATAGGGTTTAGGGTTTAGGGTAGGGAAAATGGAGATATAGTGTATATATATATACACAATATAGGGATTATATTCCCTAGTTCAACTAAGAACAAGTAAGTTTAGGATCATACACCTTCTGCGCAGCATGCGAATGCACGCTGATGCTTCCGCGCCCCTAATCTCGAAATCGAGATTGCGCGCACGCCCGTGAGTGCAGAAGTGGACTTAGGCAGAACAGGATTCTGAAGGGGTTTCAAGTTAGGGCTACACTCCTCCACTCCCTACTGAGCACCAGTAGGTCCTGTGGCGTGCGATTTGGGATGTGCCCAGAGCAGCTGCGCGTCACCTCGAACTTGCCAAGTGGAACGCTTCAGTCATAGGGGGCAGGGTGCAATGGAGGTGCGGACAAGGGTCATATATCTGCCTGTGGGGGGATGGAGATTGCAACTTCATGGCAATCCCAAGGGTCCATGTAACTTTATGATGTGGACTTGGTCCGTGAAGTAGGTATGTGGAAATTTTGGGCGCCCTAAGCATATACCATATACCTACCTGGACCCTTTGGGTATGACAAGCAACAGGTATCGGGGGCACGTTGCTCCTTCCTGCTGATTCTTCGCCAGGCTAAATTTCGAATTTCAACGTGAAACCAGAATATTGTATACAAACAGCTATGTTTCCAGGGAGGGTCTGTGAACGCAATGACATAGAACTATGCTGGGGTGTGTGAGTAGATTCTGGGTAACTATACTGAGAAGGTTGAACACGGTGGTTTGGACCATTGCCTGTTGAAAAAGTCCTGCGCCTTCCACGCCAAATCCCTAAGCTCGACCCAAAGGATCCATATATGCCATAAGTAATCTACACATATGGCCCAAATGTCACTACTGAGCGGCTCAAGTCTGTATACAGTATACCTACCAGGACCCTCTGCGTGAAGAACTGGTGCCTCTGCACAGACAAAACACCCTCTCATCAAATGTCAGCACATGCATATAGCTTTGGAGGGGGGTGTCGAGCTTACGTCGTAGCAGCTGGAAAAGTGTTGTACTTCATCACAGAGATCATTGCGAATTACCTTGAAAATGACGGGCCCAAACGACAGCAGAATAAATACCACAAGATACAGTACCCCATGAGACTATCACAAGATTTGAAGCACTGCCAGTTTGGGCTTTGCTAGCATGTAACACCTCCGGTTTGACCAAGCCATGTCACGTGGGGAGGCATCCCATTCATATCGCACATCTCTCACTGCTCTTGACTGTCGACTCTCGCCCAATACTGACAGAAACCTGATAGCTATAGTCTAGTTATGGTATACTATAGTAAATTTGATTGTGAAAGCATAATGTGCAGCAGGGCACTGCCCTGCGGCCCCAATGCTCAACTACCGTGAAGACGGATGACCATTCAATCCTGCCCCTTCAGCATACTAATGTGTGAGCCGAGCATGAGTTGCAATGTCCACTGTGATGTTTCTGTAGCGCTTACATGATAGATGGAAGCACTATCTGCTAGGCCACTCAAAAGTCTAAAGCACAAAATGATGGCAAAACATGAACCACCACTTGGGGTGGGGGTCATTCTGATTTGCCCGGCAATATGTGTAATATGAGGCTGACAATTAGGCCGTTCCTGTAAATAGTCCTCATGTAACCCTTCATAAGGAATAAGGACCCCACTGAATCCCTGTGGTATCCCTGGGGTCCCTTACGGCCCCTCACTTGAGAAAGCCCCCTTAATCCTAAATCCTAAACCCTGAACCCTAAACCCGTAAACCCCTAAACCCTAAACCCGTAAACCCCTAAACCCTAAACCCCTAAACCCTCAGCCCTTACACCCCTAAACCCCTAAACCCTAAACCCAAAATCCCGCCCCCATAACACGCCCAGATGCTACGAGTCTCCGCCCAGTCCCGGGCCCAAGGTAGAGTTGGCCGCCCTGGTGTCATTTCGGCTTATAGTCCCCCTTATATTAAGTAGATAGAATATGGGGTATTTTATAGGGGTTATATAGGGGTTATATGGGGATAATGGAAAAGAAAATGGAAACTACTATTTAGGGTTTAGGGTGTAGGATTTATAGTCCCCCTTAAGTGGATAGAATATGGGGTATACGGGGATCTTATCATGATATACCCAAAGCCATATTCTATCTACTTAAGGGTGACTATACGGTCTCAGGTTAAGGTTTAGGGATGAGTTCAGGTTGGGGTGTAGGGTTTAGGATTTAGTCCTATATCCTTGAATTAAGGAATGTACCAGTAATGTATGTTAGGCATCCTGGTGTCGTGTAGGGTATCTTCCCTAAGGGATGTTGGTCTTTCTGGGTATCTGGGGATTATATGGCATATGTGTTACAAGGAATCCATGGGGGACACTGGCTCTAAGGGAGTATAGATAGACGGGCTCGCTTTTGCTTCCATGCAAGAGGAATCTTACTACGTCGGGTATATATGAGGGGGGGGGGGGCCTGTGTCCGGAAGTGAAGTACTGTCCTTTGCAGAGCAGCTGGTTAAATTTGTATGATCAAAGCACACCACGCATCAGGAAACTGATGCACCACCTAGGTGGTTCTCGTGAGAACACATGCCTGGGCATCACCGGATGATAATGGTAATCCCGATTAGCTTGACCATGTTTCTTCAAAATATCCCATGCATTTCCCTCTGGTCCAGAAATCCCAATATCCCTTCATGAAGGAGCATACCTAAAATCACACTCAAGATCCCCAGGCCCAAGTGCGAAGCCTGTAAAACGACCAACTTTGAGGTCCACTTGAGGTACCGTATTTCATGCTATGAAGGTACATCTAGGATCACGCTATGGGTATTTTGGCCTCTGTAGTACACTCTAGGTGATCTCAGGCATCCATTTTCCAGAAAGCCCAATATTCCTTGATTAGGGAAAAAGCCTCAAGCGATGCTAGCAAATCAAGGCATAATAGTGGGCTGAATGTAAAACCTTTTCGGCAAAAAGTATATGTGTAAGCCAACATGCACCCCTCGGGAAAGACGCCCTGCAAAGGCTTTACGATCCATAGGCTTCAGAGTCATTGGCGCGCGCTCGGCATCATGGCCACCTAGACAAATGATCCAGTCTACCCCAAACTGCTGCACCCATCAAGTTCATGGGCGCAAATTCTAAGCTAAAGAGGCCGTGTCTCACGCAATCAAAGCCTTGTGTCAGAATCACACATCTTCCACCCACAAATGTCAAGCCCAAAGGTTCCATGTAGCTATAGAGTATATACTTGGGCTCCAAAGTAGTCACATGGGAAGCCCCTTTTGCCCCAAAGTATATACTACATAACTACATGGTCCCTATGGGAAGGGCAGAGTGAAGCCAGCAGGTATTATGCGGCGGCTCATGTACTCTGTACTTCGGCCTCGCTGGACACCCTTGACCCCTGTGACTTAAGGGTTCTTAGTAGGGATGAAAGAAATATAATCCATGTAGAATCCCTATATAATATATTCCTGTATGCCCTACTAGCCCCAGTAATTAAGCCCTAAACCCTCAACAAGGTGAATGTAGGCTTCAGGAGACAGCTCAGACTGTAAACCTGGACGCGGATTGTAGACTCCCCACCTTGCACCAGGGCGCGCACATGGCTCCTGTGCGCGGGGAATAGGGTTTAGGGCTTAAGGTTTAGGTCCCATGGTGGGGCTAATATATGTAGTACGGACTACGTAAAGAGCTTGGTGCCACTTTGCAAGCATTCTGCAGGAACTGTGAACTGTGAGCCGAATTCTGTTCACACTTTTTGCAGAGATTCCTTCTTAAAGACCTCTGCAGCAGATTAAAATTCGCTATAGTATATCAAAGTATATTATGATATACCATAGGATATATATATATATGTGATGGTACACTATTTTATGGTCTATTCTGCAACCCGACGGATAGCTCCGGACTTGGGGTTTTACAAGTCGGCGCTTATGAAGCGAACCGAGGGGACAAATAGTGACAGACTGTGCAAGATGTGCTGAGCTCGAAGGAAACATAATTTGTGCACAGCCACACCTAGATAGCGAAGTCTGCAACCACTACCTGCTTTGGGCCCTGAAGTCTATAAGCAATCCTACTTTGGGCTATTTGGATCCCTAAGAAACTGCAAAAAGAAACCCTAAACCCCACGCCAGCGGCCTCCAACATCTCTGGTTTGGTTGAGTATTTATCTTGCACTGCCCCATCTAGGATCGCTCCGGCTCTGATTATGGTTGTAGCGGTGAAGGTTTAGGTTGTAGAGTTTAGGGTTCAAGGTCTAGGATAGGAACACACTCAATGTCTCAACAAGTTGCAACCGATATCTCACAAGAGTTTCTAATATAGATGGCACTTGTGTTTTTTTGTTATATGCCCACCGAGGACTGTAGCGGTTGGAGTGTAGAGTCTCTGCCACTTGGATTTGGACCTTATGTTGGCAGGTTCCACGGTGAGACAAGTTCCAGGAGGGTACCCACCAACGGTAGCCTTGTCATGGTAGCCCCACATGGACCTCACGTAGCTCAGTACATTGATGCAATAACGTTCTGAGCCGTAAGCGGCCATACGATTGCAAAAGCCAGATATACCCTGCTGAGTAGGACTCCCAACAACCGCCTCGGGGGTATTGGGAGAGCCCACGCAAGTGTTTAGGGGTTTAGAGGCTCAACCTATTGTGGATGGAGGGAGTCCTTCATCTACAGTCCATGGCTTGTTTTGCTTGATTTGCTTGATGCTACAGATTTGGAGTACTTGCAGAGGTGTGGAATGAGGTTTAGGTTTCAGGGTGTAGGGTTTAGGGTTTCCTGCGTCAACAGTGGGATCCTCAACAATGGTCAACATCGTCGATTTCAGGATTAAACCCTTAACCCTGAACACTGGACCCCTAAATCCAATCCCAAACCCGACGCCCTAAACCCCTAAACCCTAAACCTTGATTGATCTTGATTGTTTCTTGATTGTGGAGTTTACACTGCTCTGAGATCTTGTCTAAAACGTCGAAAACGCTGTAGAGGGCTTATAGCTTCAGGTTTAGGGTTCAGGGCTTAGGGTTTCGGGTGTTATAATGCCCTCTATCGTGCTAATAATGAACTCCTGCTCTGGGTATGTGGGGTTGATAGGAAAAATGGGGGGGGGGGGTGCCTCTCCCGATTACACTCTTGGCTCGAAAAAAATCTCACGACCCGCTGAGTATTACCAACCTTGAAGCCCACTTCTCCATACTCTAAACCCTGAACCCTTAATCCCAAACCCCTACACCCCATTTTCAAGCCTGAAGCTGGACCCTCCAATATAATACCGTGTTGGTAGTCCTCATAAGATTCCTAGCCCCCAAAACCATGCCAAACCCAAAAACAAGAAGTACGTTGGAGGGTCCAGGAAGCCCGAAACCAGAAATCCTTAACCGCGGTGGTACTTTGGTTACTCTTTTTAAGGGTCCAGGGAGCCAAAGAATAGGGTTTTAGGGCCCAACTACTACCATTAATCTACAACCCTTTTATTTGGGTCCTTGGACCCTACATATATCCCCCTGCAGCACCTGTAAAGGGACCATATTATTTGGGTCCTTGGACCCTTAGGGTCTAGGAAGCCCCTAAATCGGAGCCAGGGCACCAGTCCGAGGCAGCCCCGGCATCCAAGAGTCGAAACAGTTCTCGGGTAACCTGCTGGCTTGCTTCTTGCGCGTACAGGACTGTAGGGTTGAGGGTTTTGGGACGGGGTTGTTCAGAGTTCAGAGGTTTTGGGGTTTAGGGTTCTGGGGGTGTAGGGATTAAGGGTTGAGGGTTTAGGTTTCAGGGCTGGTTTCAGGTTCAGGGTTTAGGGTTCAGGGGCTTAGAAGCTCTTCCTGAAACCATAGGTAACATTCCTGCTCTTCTGCGGACGCTTTTGACTTGCTTTGGGGATTTGGGCTTTAGGGGATATCTGCGCTGGCACCTGTTCTCCTGCGGGGAGGAGTGGGGCAGTCTCAGAAAATTGGGAACTATTGTCTGGTCATCCGTACTTCATAGGGTCTTAAAGTACGGGGTTCGGCTTTTGGTTAAGGGCTCCTCCGAGCTACTGACGGAATCTTTAGGGTTGAGACGTTTTAGGCCTGCAGATTTTGCGGGTACCTTGAAGTACGACAGGTGCATGAATGATTGCCAATGCCATGTTGAGGTCTACTTGAGGCGTAGTTGAGCTATTCTATACTATGGGAGCACAATGTTGGTAAGCCATTTTCAGGATTTGTTCCTTATAGGTCATAGGATTTTGGCTTCAGGCTTCCTTAGGTATGTGCAAAGGGGGGCCGGGGAAGAGAATCAGGACCTCCCCATTGGCCTCATGTTAAGGCGAGGGCCGGACGCTTCTGCATTCTGAGCGCGCTGGCGCTGACATGACTAGTCCCCTGGTAAAACCCCCATTCTCTCTCCTATATGTATGTATGTACGTACGTATGTATATACATCTCAGGAGGAATATGTTTAAGTAGTGGGGCCGGTGATTATAGACCAAACGACTTTTGCTGTAGTCATCCCAAGCATTGTCAAGATGCCTTTTCTTGCCTTCCCATAAGGGTCCATGTGGGCATAGGGCATATATTTAGGGCGGCAAAGGCTTCCAATGTAGGTGCTTTAAGGTCAAGGTAGATACCATCCATATAGGTACATGGACCCTTTGCGTTCTCGCACTTTTGCCGCGCAGAGTAGCCAGCACGTGAAATGTGCTTGTTTACCTCATTATCGGATTCAGCTCGTGCTGGGTCGAGCGAGGATAGAGATTTTTAAGGAAACTGCAAGCGTCCCTGGAACGGAATGTCTCGCAGAGGGATTATTCGAGAACTTCAAGACGACAGTGCTTGCCATCGTTTCCGAGAATCGATGCCTACTACGGGGCCTTCCTGATGGCTTTGTCTGGGCGTGACGTGGGCTAGCCCTTGTCTTAGGTTGCCCGTGAGCTTGCCGACACCAAGAGCTTGCCACAATTAATGACAAAGTTTTGCCGGTCAAGCTTTCCCATGTGCTTTTAAATCAATGCTTGCAATTTGTTTTTGCAGTCTGAAGCCCCTGGACCTAGCAACCTGCCTCCAGGTTGAAGATTTTTTTCGTCTGGAGCGCTGCCGCGTGAATGCCCTTACGTAAGGCTGATAAGTGGCTTACAGTCTATCGGGCATTTATCCCAGATCCCAGTTTATCAGTCCTTGCGATGGCGCCCAAGTACTTTGGTGTACATAAGCAGGAGGCCTCCAGAGAATCACGTAAGACATAAGATCTAAGTTGCCTACGCTAAGCTCTAAGCCCTGAACCCTGAACGCTTAACATACGTAAGGCGTAAACCCTTTCGGCCCTTCACCGAAAGTCCTGCCTGGGCGTCACTGCCTCCAAAGGCCACTAAGTGAGCGCGAAAGGCACGCAACATGGCGCTGGCAGCCTTAAATAACCCTAGCGTCCATTTCATGTTCGATTGATTTTCCATTTGATTTTCCATTATTGGGCTATTATCCCTACATTTTCTAGCAGGGATACCCTATTATATTAGTATAGTAGGGACCTGAATGCGTTTCGGGCTTCAGGAGTTAGCGTTTCGGCCCTGCCTACCCCTTTTTCATAGGCTACTTGCAGGGTCAGCGGGACCTGGCTAGGGATAACTGGGGTTATTACATGGCAAGGGTTCTAGTAGTAAAAGCTGTATAATATACTAGCCAAACCTAAGCCCCTACATATCTCAGAGACCCTGTCAAGTAACGGCCTCTAGCTGATTAAGTATACTTATTGTACCCCAGCTCTCCCCATCATTAACCTGCTTACGAGCAAGGCTCAGAATGGAACACTGCTGCTTGAAGCAGCCAGACCACAAGCCCTGAACCCTAAATCTGAAGCGCAACTCTTCAAATCAATCTTGCCCGCAAGGGCCTCTGAGTTGTTCAGGTTTTGACAAAGAGGCTGCGGAGCACTGCGATCACTTGAAAGTCACATGCATGGGACAGTTGGAAGGACTCTCTTACACGGGCCCTCTTCTTACATCCGTCCAAGTTGAAGACATGGCGGGCGGTCTTCTACCGAGGGTTCACTGCCTCAAAAAAGTAGATCTGCTATCTGGAAGGCCAGCCCTTGAAAATGCTGCATGCAGACCACACGACACGCAACCACCCACCCTCGTGGGAATCTCTACCAGCCTCCTTAAGTCCCGACCTCGAACAAGGCCCAAGAGTTCCTAGTAGTAGAGGGTAGGGGTCCCTGAGGGTTGGGAAGTGTCCTAGATTTTGGGGGGCGCGGGGTCGTAAATGTTGCTTGGGTCTAGGGACTCCAGGAAGGACCGATTATATACATATATATATATATGGTTATGAATTATGGAATGGGATTGGGACTCCTTGTTAGGGGTCCCCATAAGAGCCCTTAATCAGTTTGATCCGTGATGACAAACGCGGGCATTTTTGTCGTCTTCCCTTCCAGAGAGCGCAATATCCCCTAATTAAGGGCAGCGTACCCTCAATGATACTAATTTGATTTAAGCTATATTCCCCTTACTTAAGGGTTATCTGGGCCTGCAGCTATTGTCAGATACGCCGGGCAATCCAACTAGTGCGATTACTATCACTATGGTGGATGGAAGACATCTTGCACCAATTGGAATACCTCAAAAATATACTGAAATTGTTGTGGTATGGGGTGTATGAGTTCGTGTAAGATTTCCGCCAGCTGCAGTATTACTATCACTTCCCAGACCCCCTAAAGGATCCAAGAAATGGAACCCCCTCAATATGAACCCATCACAACATTGGGGAAACTAGGGGATTATTAGGGGGTTCCATTTCTTGGATCCTTTAGGGGGTCTGGGTTGTGCTGTTGCCCTTTTTGCATGGCTCAAGGTGCTCCCTCTCAGACTTACAAGCACTGCTGTATCGCTGCCTTAAACCCTAAACCCTGACCAGCCTATAAGTAGCAGGTGGCCACTCCTGCAGATTGCGGATTTAGTTTTTGTTTGGGTTTAGGGTTTAGGATTTAGATTTAGGCTTCAGGGTTAATAGTGTACCCAGAAAGCCCAGGATGCGTTCATTGAGGAATAGACCTTAAATCATAGTAGGGACACTAGTATCATCTGGGGTATTTTCCCCAATCAGGGGTTATTGGACGCTGTGGGTGAAGTGGACGCCCCAATACTCGAAACAGGGATTCGGCATAAATTTTCCATACCTGGCGGACCACATCTGGGATAATATGGGTATATACACGAACGTCATACTTTGGGGACCACATCTAGGAAAACATGGGTACACTAAAAGTGTGGTGCCGTCGCACCATAATTCCCAGGGTCTAGAGTACAGGGTCTTGCAGAATTTTGCGCACCACCGTATGTTGTTTCTGCGTTTCGGAGCGTTTGCTATTCAGTGTTCTGTCGGCGACCCTACCCTTGATACTAAAACCCCCTGCATGACCATAAGTACCTTATGCATTTGGACTTGTGGTACTGGGGTTGACAAAAGCTGGCAGAAACCTGCTTGCTGAGCGTGTTGACCCCCCCACCAAAACCTTCAATTCAACACAACGCCCACAAATTCTCTGGGCGATCTCAAGATGTATGAATCACCTGTCACACCCCGTCCCTGAAACAAATGTAGACCGTACTCTTGTGTCATTGAGAATGTTTTCTACGGGATGTGGGCTTCGTGCTAGGGACGACGAAGGAAAGGACCAACAGCAAGCTGCAAAGATCTAAAAGCAAGAGCTACAGCTCGACAGGTGCCCTGTAAAAGGCAGCAGGGTAACCTCACCCTGCACCTATGCAACAGTAACAAGGTCTGACAGCAGAGACCTGAACCCCAAACGCCAAAGCCCGGAATCCTCAATCGTAACGGCCTTAGCCGTGAGCCCTGGCCCTGAAACTAAGCCGCGAAACCCCATACCCTGAGCCTTACCTAAAGTAACCTGCAGTATATACCGAGGAAAAGGGCGTTGTACCTAGCATTTGGGTAGCTTTATCCTTTTCAAGGGTCTAGGGTTACTCTAGGTATACAAGTCTACAAGCACTGACCTTTTGAAACAACCGCCATGCAGGAGCCTGTTCCAAGAACCAGAAACACCACACCCAAACCTGAAACTCTCTCTCTCTCTCTCTCTCTCACTCGCACTCTCTCTCCTCAAACGCTTCTCTTAGGACAGAGAACCTCAATACCTGAACATCTCCCACAAAGGTTCCTAAGCACCTACATAGTACCAAAGTATGGCATCTGTGGTGGGAACTTTGCATCTGATGTGGATGGGTATTCCTTAGGTGGAACCCCCACCCAGTAATAGTGACTAAAAGGGATAATCGTGACTGGATTAGGGGCCTCTGACTCTTATATTCTTATTGTACCATTATTACAGGGTGGCCGGGGTCCACCTAAGGATAGTCTCTACATGAGCTGCTACAGTCAATGCTTCCTACACAATTTAATGGGCATGAGTTCCTTACTAGAGCCTATTTCAGGGACTTTACTAAGTTCAAGAGGGACCTCTATGTCCACTGTAAGGTCCCTTAATAAGGCTAAAAATGACATCACTGTAGCTTACCCTCGAACCTAAACTCCAACCCTTAAGGGTCGGGTTTAGCGGGTTCAGGGCATTAGGGCTTTAGGGTTTAGGGTTTAGGGCTTAGTAAGGCTCATACTGACCGCAGCTCATATGGGAACTTGGACCTGTCGGATCCAAACAGGTCAGTATTCTTGCAGTCCGCCCAAACTTGCAATGTAGAAATTACCATGTATTCACCAAACCGCCGAACCGCACACCCCGCCACCGAAATTTATTGAAATCCTACTAGACCCTATGTACCACATCCTAAACGCTAAATCCCGACATCCATTAAGCCCCCTCAATTCCTGCTAAGTTCTAACCCCAAAGCCAAGGCCCCTAACTCCTACACCCTGAGCCCAAACCCAACATCCTCAACCCTGTTCCCTTTATGTAGGGGCGTCCCTGCGACAAGACCAATGAGGAGATGTTGGTTTCCCCAACCCCAAAACATGGACCCTGTAAGAAGCATATGCCAGACTAGGATCCTTGTTTTAGGGGTTGGAGCAAACAAAGCCCTCTTACAAACCCCAGAACCCTAACCGTTTCTCTATGTAAGCCCTACACCCTAATTCACCACCCTAGACCCTAAACCCTCAACCCCTAGATAAAATCCGCATCACCCCTAAACCCTAAACCCCAAACCCTAAACCCTAAACCCCAAACCCTAAACCCTAAACCCCAAACCCCAAACCCTAAACCCTAAACCGTATCAAAGAACCCCCCCCCCTCCCGCCGGTCCTCAAGCGGAGCCAGGGACAGGCTTTGCAAACTGGGCGAGGCCTTGTGAGTTTTACATGGGTGGTTGTCAAAATGATGGTCCCTTTGTGGATCCCCATTATAATACGGCACCTAATATTTAGGGTACCTAAAAAGGGACCATAATTTTGAATACCACCCACATGTTGGTTCATACGGCATGGGTTTAGGGTTCAGGGTTTTTTTGCAGGGCATGGGTTTAGGGTTTAGGGTTTTGATTCAGGGTTTCTCGCAGCGCATGGGTTTAAGATTTAAGGTTGTGGATTCAGGGGGTTTCGTAGGGCATGGGTTTAAGATTTAGGGTTTAGGGGTTAGGATTCAGGACTTTTCGTAGGGAATGGGTTTAGGATTTTGGGTTTAGCGCTTAGGAAGTTTAGGGTTTAGGAGGTTGCTATAGGGAAGAAAAAAGGATAGACACATGGAAATGACGTGGACACTGGGCTTTTTGGGGGATGGGGTTAGAGTTGAGGGTTGACTTGCAGATTCTTGTGGAAGCGGAATGGGGATGTCATTGCGGACGGCGGACGTAGCGTTGTTCACAAAGTTAATGTTACATCATGTACTTGATTTCTGCAACCGCCTCGAGCTGGTACCCAAAAGTGTTGGGCTTCAAAGTTGCGGCCAAAGCGTTCGTGCAATGCGGTTTCAAAAGGCCCTGTGACTTGAGCATGCCCTACCTGCTTTTTTAGATCTCTGTTCTGGTACAGACACTCCGTTCTCGCCTAAGGCTGCCACATCCGAGGAGAAGCCTTCAGCGGCGTCTTCCCTTGGACCGTCCATGGCCTGAAGCAGGCGCCTTGCAGCCTTAGCTGGAGCGTCTTTGAAGCTTATGGATTTTGTCAGCGTTGATGTCAACCGCAAGCTTAGTAGACGAAGTCTGTAGAAGCAGTGGCGTGGGAGAAAAGCAGTTGGAGGAGGCGGAGCTGTAGGAGAATTGTCATGTTTTAGCACGAGCCGGCGGAACTGTCGTAGCTGTGGCCCTGGGAAATGGCAACAGCATTTGAACAAAATAACGAGTAGGACTAGAAGTTATTGTCAATATGATAGAAGAACCAGCAACAGCAGCAGCTGCGGGAGTAGTAGTAGTAGTAGTAGTAGTAGTAGTAGTGGTAGTAGTAGTAGTAGTAGTAAGAAGAAGAAGAAGAATGTTTTGACATGGCAATGAACCATCGAAGCCGGTGAACCCCTTGACGTCGCCAAAGCGCTGCACCAAAGATCTGCTAAGAAGGAGATTGGCTATGGTGCTTAATCAGGTAGTACTGGACTGGACTAAGTGACTATAAACACAGTAGGATCATACCGTGCAACTATTCGCCACAAGAGGTCATGTCTTGATATTGCCATTAGCTTCCCTTCTTGCCGAGCAGCGTAGTGTGTTCGCAGCTTAGCCTGACAAAGTTCATTCAAGCAAACATGTCTTATGATGCACTGTTCTCCTTTATCTATTTGTGCATCTTGGATTTTGTTGCCTCGCTAGTCGCGTACCATGCTTTCCGAAAAGCGTCATAAGTCCCCCGCTACGCATTTCATTTATGCATCTTGAACAAAAAAACCTTTGCAGACCCGGAGAGTCCAAAGGACGTATACATTAGGAACAGCTTAAACTTCCCAAAGGAGGTTATTTAGGGGATTATGTGGGGAGCATTATGCGGTTAGTAGTGAAGGGGGATACTAGGAGTTTAGACCCTAGCTTATATAGCGATACCCAAGCCATAAAGAAAGTTCTTCCTACGGAAGTCATACTTTGCACTATCTAGGTACCTTGGAGCCTTTGAACACGCAAATGGGGATCTGTCTCACCACGCGTCACTACCCAAAAGCCCAAACCCGAATCCCTAAAACCTGAACCCTGAAAACATAAACCCTAAACCCAACACCCAGTTAGGATGTTGAACTGAGGTTTGCCTCACTGGTGTAAGGGTCCATGTGAGCACTAGTCTAAACTCCTTAAGGGTGTTATTTAGGGGATTATATAAGGGTTATATACAGTGTAGGGTTTAAGGTCTAAACTCCTCAAAGCGGGTATACGGGAGTATTATAGTGCTTATCAGGGGGGCATACTAGGAGTTTAGCCTATAGCTCATGTGGGCATACCTTACAGTAACCCATGCACCTACAAAAAGAGAATTTGCACCTAATTATGCTGGCATCTGTATCTAGTTAAGTGGACTAGAGTTTCTCTGGATATGGTAGCCCCAGTTAGGTACTTTGAAGCCCAAGCACACCCTAAACCCCCTACATTATGGACCCTTTGGCTACCTGTCTCCAAGCCTGTAATGGAAACTGACCTCCGTGTCTAGTTTGTAAAGCATGACAAAGGATCCATCTACTAGGGTTCAGGATTTAGTGGGGGCTTAAAGTACCAAGCGCAAAACGCTTTGGGCCCCATGTACATACCAAAAACCCACCCGGACCCCTATAGGACAAATGAACCCCCCTTATAGGACAAATGAACTATCTTTCGAATTATCGGAAAGCCCAAAAGAACTTGACGAAGGAAAGCAATACTTCAAGGGTCCAAACTACCTACATAATACAAAACATGGTTTCTGCAGTGGGAAGTTTCCGTATGTTCTCGGCATCTTTTCCCGACGTGGGTACTCAGAAAACCCAACCTTCCTTTAAAAGGGAACATACCTTCAGTCCTATTAGGGATCCTAGAAACATTTAGGGTATGTAGTCCCCCTCGAGTGGCTAGAACATGGCTTTGGGAATATTATAATAGAATAAAAACCCATATTTACCCCATATTGTATCTACTCAAGTGGGCTAGATTCCCTAAATAAGGGATAATGATATTGGGCTCTCTGGCTACTCTGGGATAGCGAGGAGCCTTGGGATGGCGGAAATAGGCTGGAAACTCCTAGAGTGTATGTGGGCTATAGTCTAAGCTCCTAGTGTCCCCCTTAATAAGGCCTAACCCACCCTTAATAGGGATTATAATAGGAATCCTAATATTAAGGCCCTGAAAAGGAGGGGTTCTCTTACTTGGGTCTACATTATGAGAGTTCCCTATTTGATGTCCTATAGAACTCCCTTGAAGGAGTTTAGACTACAG
>CAJNIZ010005669.1:130089-142877 GCA_905231905.1 Symbiodinium pilosum | reverse complement strand
GGGCCTTACGCCCCCGTTTGTTACGCCCCTCTTTGCGGCCTCTTGACTTCAGGGTAATTCCCTTACGTCCAATTTCATAAGCCCAAACCCTAAGCCTTGAACCCTAAACCCCGAAGCCTGAACCCTAAATCCTAAAGCCAGAACCCTACCCTAAATCCTAAACTACATCCTACCTAGACCTAGACACTGACAGCCAGACCCTTTTTTGGGGTACATAACTGTATGCTAGCATCTTCTCTATGCAAGGTAAGGAACAACAAAGACGGGCTAGGGTAGAAGGACCTATGTCAGGGTTTCTGTCAAGGTTCGCAGCTTCTTTTACTGGTGGTTAGTAGGGAATCAGGATGATCCCTATAAAATGTATTCCCTTATTCGCTACTAACCCTAAGGCCTATACGCCTATATGAGCTATAGGCCAAACTCCTAGTATCCCATCTACTATCCCCTATAGTAGTCCCCTATATAAACCCCTATACAACCGCCTTTAAGGAGTGTAGACTAGAACTCATATGATATTGTCCCCAAAAGACCCGTTTTAACGTCGCCCAGCTGCCCGAATACCCGTTCGGTTCAGTCCAATGCGGCTTCGGAACCTGTGCCACTGTAGGGGGTTTAGGGTTCAGGGTTTAGGGTTTAGGGTGGTTTAGGCTTTCCCTGAGGGTCCGAGTACCTAATAATCATATTACTTATGCCCAAACCTGTACTAGAATTACCCAATACCCAAGTACAAAATTATTGGGTACATGGACCCTCTGGGTTTAGGGTTGAGGGAGTTGGGGAGTTTGGGTTTAAGGTTTAGGGTGTGGAATGACGTAATGATTTTCATATCTTTTCATCATTCCAGGGTTAAGTTCATTTTTTTTACGGTGGCTACTGCTACTGCTTTCAAAATGCAGCTCCTTGGGCTATAGTTTGGAGTGATTCCCATCTTACCTTGTGAATTAGGCCTTCCTTACTTACGCTGCGGGTCCAGGTGAGTATATGGAATACATTTGGGCCTAGGGGACTTCCCATTTGCGTACTGGAAGGCCTTAGTATATACCATGTAGGTATATGGTTCGATTGGGTTGACAATTTCAAAAATGAGGCATCTTGTGCTCACCCGGCCCTTGGTCCACCTCAAGGTGCCAGTCCCTTCACTTCCCCCTACGAATACTGTATGCTCCCCCCCAAAACGTACCAGCACTGTCCTGCTCTTTGATTCTCATCGGGGTAACGAATTTCGCTATTTGGAGGAAGGGATTACGGCGGTGGTCTTCGGCTCCAGAGTTCGGGAACGGCTTGATGGATGAATGGAACTCTGTGGGAAAGGCTGTGGAATCTCGAAATATAGTCAGGTTCTTGCCGTAGAAGTCGTGGGCCCAATAATGTGGAGTGCAATTTGCTGAGGGTAGGCTACGGGGACTTTGGAACTTAAGAAGGGCCCTGGCTTGGGATTTGGAAACTTCCGAAAGTCGAAAGCCCTAAACCATATATAACCCCTATAAAACCACTACATATTCCTTATTATATCATCGCTACAGAGCTAGCTTCGTGACTTACAGTATTGTCCGGACCGGACACCATCGAGAGATCCAAGAGCCAGAGGGTTGAGGGTTTCGGGTTTTCAGGGTAGGGTCTAGGTAGAAGGTCCTAAATAACAGTACGGGGAAGACTTACCCAGACCAAAAGGAAAGTTCCTCCTAAGCCCTAAACCCTTATACCTTGGACTACCTAGGTACCTTGCAGCCTTTGGGACACGTTTAAAAAAACATACCAAAAGCACGGAGACTCCAAGATACAAGCGCGAGCCACAAGATCTGTGTACTTGTCACAACAAGGGTTTAGGGTTTAGGGTCACACAGTTCTTCCACACCATGAACCCCCCCCCCCCTACATGGATCCAGCTGCAACTCAAATATTTCGGTGCTGGGATTTGAGTAGATTAGTTATTGTGCAACTCGTATATGATATGATGCTTAGGTATTTATACCCTTATGGCTACCACGTTCGGCACAATCTCAAAAATGGGTGGTCCACCCGTCCGAAGCCAATGAAACAAAGAACCTTAGATAAGAGGATTGCAAGGACCTCCGAAACGGAAGCCATCCACTTTAGAACTCCTCAACTGCAACAAGCGAGTAGCTCTTTAATAAAGAGAAAGTATTATACAGCAAAGCCCTCGAGGCGTAAAGATTTTCATTCCTAGTCGCAGTGAAAATTCATATCATGAGTATGGGCACTTCACGAAATCTTACGTGCCTCACCACATCTAGGCACATGAGGACTAGTTTTGGGGTCCATTCTGCGTCCATTCTTTCATTCCTAACTAAAATCACAAGCCCTCAGCTACTAAGCACCAGGTGAGTCAACGACGGAGGTGCCTCTGCATGAGAATCACCTGGCGCAATCAATCCTCACTCCAAATGGATGGTTGTCAAAATTATGGTGCCTTTTTGGATCCCTATTATAATACAGCACCTAATATTTAGAGTACCTCAAAAAAGGGACCATAATTTTGACAACCACCTAAATCGGGGTCTGGCCGATATGGGTTTTTACCTCTCTTTTGGTCCTCATAATGAGGTTTGGGCGGTTGGGAGTCCCAAAGCCATAGTGCAGTGAGAGGCACCTTTGGCATCTACACCTTGGGATTATGTCAGGGTGTAGGAAGCTCCACAAGGCCAGACAACCAACCAACAGTCATAGGATGCTCGCCCCTCCTAAAACTACACCCCCTTCCACCCCCCCACATAATAAATAGTCCCCCAAATCCATCATGGTTGGGGTGGGGGCTACAATTGGGTGAGGGGCCCGGAGAGCCAAATATCTCATATTTCAGGAATACACTTTAAATGATCTATACGAGGATCACAAATATGGTTTAAGGTATATATTCATTGATTAAGGGATACTGGGCTAAACCCTAAACCCTATTCCGGAGTACAAAATATTGGGCTAAACCGTATTGCTTTTAATCGGGGGATATTTGGCTAAACCCTATTCCTTATTTCAAGGAAATTTGGCGAAACCGTCTTCCTTTAACTGAGGGATATTGGGCGTTCTGAGGGATTGGTTCTAAGTTCTAAACATCAGGACAGTATTTGGGATGACAGCTTGGGGCATCTCAGAAAGGTGACTTAACTGCCAAAGGCATCCTATTCAGGCTTTAGGGTGCGAGATTTAGGGCCTAGGGAAATTTAGGCCTCAGGGTTGTCAGGGTTTGAGGGGGCATTCCCCCTCATACGTAGCATAGAACGGGGGAGGTTATGACTGTGGATTGGGGGGGGGGGGTACGATTAGGGGATAGGCTCCAAATAGCTCCTTGTGGGTACCAGGTACCCAGAAAGCCCTATGTCCAATGATTCAGGAAAGCACCGTGACCATATTAGGGATCCTAGTAACTTTAGGGTATACTCCTGCATTATGGCATATTGGGTTCTCTGGGTAGTGCTTACAACTAAAGTAGGTATTAGTGGTAGACTCGGAGCCCCGGGATTGTCTTGTTGGTATGGAAAGACAGCCTCCGGAAAAATCCAGATTTTATGAGGGGATGAAGAGAAGGGGGGCAAGGCGACGAAACGCTTTGAAGGGTAGGGTTTCGCCTTCGTGGCAAACCCTTCATATACTTACCAAAAAACCTGTACTAGAACTACTATTACCCTAAACCTACCTAATTATTGGGTACCTGGACCCTAAACCCTAAACCCCATATACCCTTACATACCCCCTATATATATCCCACCTAATTATTGGGTACTTGGACCCTCTAGCAAAGATGGTGACATGGGATCCCTATAGTCAGCAATCCCTTCCATGTTTCCTTTAAGGGTTAGGGTTTAGGGTTTAGGGGTTAGGGTTTAGGGTTTAGGGTTAATACTCCAAAAGGTAAACCTTTATATTATAATAGGACTATATATACCCCAAAAGGTTAAAGGTTACCTACCCAGCTACTAAGTTCCTTTCATACTGCGCACAGCGGTTGTGTCACCCCTCTGTATACTGTAAAGCTATCCAAACTCAATCACCCTAAACCCTAAACCCTAAACCCTAAACCCCTAAAACCTAAATCCCTAAACCCTGGCTTAAAAGCTCATGGGCGGAGCATCTTCAGAGTTTGGCCCCCTTATATTATCCTAATTTATGAACCCCAATATTATCCCTATGCCCCCCATATTATCTTGTATTTATCCAAAAATTCCCCAATATTATACCTTATATATGACCCTATACCAAGAAAAGTTGGGTATGTTGGTTTTTCTTCTTCTGCAGCTGCCGCAAAATGCACCATGGAGGCAGGTATCTCTAGCTGTATTTAGTGCGTCTTACGTACGAACACATGTCACTGCTGCTGTTGGGTCTCGCAGCCAAACTCTGGACAACACTCCTTCGTTGTTCTGAAAAGCCATCGGGCTGAATTCTTAGGTTCTTCTGGCTCGATGAACTTAGGGCTAATCCGAGGCCAACCAAAGCCAGCCAGGTCTTAAAGGCTTCAGTACAAAGTGCAACCACAAAGCGTCATGATTTTAACCCAATGATCCCGCGAGGGTAGTGCACACCAGAGAAGTAGCAGGGAGGCTTGACGCAACGATGACCATGAGGATAACGAACAATATAGGATTAGCGAGGGTTGGTGCAACCATCCGTTATCTTTTTACTTGTACGAGTACCTTGCCATGCACGGCTACCATGCACAGGTACCATGCGCAGGTGGTGAACACTACAGACCTAGAGCGAGAAGGGGAGCGAGAGAGAGAGAGAGAGAGAAATAGTCAGAGCAAGAAAGAAAGAGAGAGAGAGAGAGAGAGAGAGAGACAGAAAGAGAGAATAAAGGTTCGATGCAGGCACCCAACCTGATGCTACCCGCAACAAGACCACACAAGGGTATGTACCCGAAGAAGAAAGCAGGATGCTTGCTCGAAGATGTATACTTCAGGAAGCCATATAACACAAATCGATGAAGGAACGTTAAGGCTGACCTAGATCAGCCTTCACACACCAAAAACAGCCCTACGCCAGCGCCTCTCCCAGCATGAAGGGGCGAGGATGACTGAGATGGCGAAGCAATACGCGCCTTGGCCATGGTTGAGAGTTTAGGGGTTTAGGGTTTAGGGCTTCTTGCGCAACGAGGTAGGGGCAGCAGCAACAACAGCAAAGAGTTTGAAGCGAAGATTTGAGGCTCTGCCCGCCACAAACTCACATTGACCCCCCCAAAAGCAACCATCAAGACTACTGGCCCTACAAAAGAGGGGCTATGTGGACTCCTTGCTAGATTGGGAGAGGGTAAACCTTAACAGTGACATCTACAGTACTATATATCTCTACATACCTCAAAGCAGCTGCTAGTTATAGACTCACACTACTTAAGAGCTCCGGTACTGCATGGTTGGAGGCTCTACACTCCCCCAAACTAACATGGAAACCCATATAGCCCCATTTTAGAGAGATGGTAGTCTTTATTGGGGCCCTTTTGGGTTTCCCTAAACCCTAAACCCTAAACCCCTAGGAGTGTAGACTAAAGTTTGTTGATCCCTGCTCGCCTTAGGCCGAGCACAGGCTTTAGAATTTGGTTTAAGATTTAGGGAAGCAATTTAGGGGTTTAGGGTTTAGGGGTTTAGGGTTTAGGGTTCCTAGCGTGGTAAGTGCCCTGGAAGAACTTCAGCATGCTGAGCTGGTTTAACCCCTTCCCTTTCCCGTTCCCTTTACATGTGCACATATATGTGTGTCTCTATGCACATGCACCCGTGAATGTAAACACATACACATACGTATAAGCATCTAAAAACATGTATGTATACACATATGTACATGTTGGTCAGCCCCCCCCCACGACTCCCCCCCACCCCGCGAACTGCGTAGCTAGGCCCGGCCCATTATGCACGGTATCCGTGATAAGTCTGGGCCTTAACATACCTAAATGCTTAAACGGGAAACCTTTAGCGTCCTTTAAGCACATACCATATACCGCATGGACCCTCAGGGTGTCTTTATTTGGGTCCCATTCTTCGGCCACTGCTATAGCAGAAAAAGCCTTTGGCACTGTGCATTTTCGAGTGCGTTTGCCAAAGCGTCCAGCCTACTAGCATACTAAAATTGGAGCCTGATAAGTGCGGGGGCACCCCCCAAACAAAAAGGGGAGCCTCTATAGTAAAAAAACTCCTCAAAATGAAGTGGTGGTGGTCTGGGGGTCCGATGGCTCCTAGAAAAACTAAGAAGGGGAGAGGATCCTTTCAATCCTTCAGCTTCTATTCATATTAGAAGGAAGGGAAGGGCTCAGACTTATTGTGCCTTGAATTTGTTGGCTTCGCACATTGAGAAAACAAAGCTTCACTTCATTGGGAGCCCCCAAATCAAATTGGGGGGGAGTCCAGAGTAATGTTCTGAAAGCTTTATTGGCGAGCCCTACACTACTTGGGATTCAAAATTATGAAGTCTGTAGTGGGAACATTTCCGTATAGTTTCGGTACGTCTTTCATATATGGGTACTTCGGACCCTTTGGGCTTTAGATGCGCACACCTAGGGTACGCTGAGAAACAATTCGGATACATAATATGAATGTAGAATTCTGGGCCACCACTGGACCATGTAACTATAGGGTATAGAGAACCTAGAACCCATTATTTAGGTAACTGGAGCCCTAGGAATGGATGGCTTTTAGAAATGAATCACTCGCAGATGGACATATCTTTGCGGCGGGCCATTCTGGGCATGAAGTACCCAAAAAGACAAGTATCCTTTGACTAAGGGAAATCCCTTAAATCATATGCGCTAATTACAATCTAAACTCCTTGAGGGGGGTTATACAGGGAGTTATTATAGGGCTTCTTAAGGGGGATACTAGGAGTGTAGACTATGGCTCATATGAGGGTTCCTTGCATTGTTCAAGGGATATTCCCGACATACTCAAGGGATGTTGGGCCATGTTGGGCTCTCTGGGTACACTAGACATGAGCTTGCTGCTTCAGACGCGCAGATATGTTGGTTATTCTCAAAATAGTGGCCCCTCTTGGTCATGGATTATATTACGGCAATTCATTTCTAGGGGTACTAAAATGGGACCCGAATTTTGGAAACTACCCATGTATGCAACAGACATGCGTCGCTCATTTGAACCGCCCTACCCAATAATAGTGACTAGAAGGGATAGTGGTGACTATATTAGGGTCCTCCTCTATTCCTATTATACCACTATTACAGGGTGGGGGGTCCTCCTAAATCCTAAACCCTTTTGCGCTGTTTCTCCTTGCGACAAACGGGCGCAAACATGCTAGTCACAAGCCGTCAAAAGCACCTAAGCTATGGATTGGGAGCTGGTTCCAGAGATTGCTTGATCCCCTGACCCTTATAATGGGTTTAGGGTGTAATAAACGCCCATCCCAAAATGTTTCATGGGTATTCTCAATATAGTATGGCTACATGATAGAAGGAAAAATCAGTACTAAGGGTTCATGTTTCACAACTAGTAAAAACCGAGACACAGGAGCCCCCTAAAGACAAATGTTTCATACTTGGCGGAGGGGATTAGATCCATCACGCGGCGTGCTGTCTAATCATCTTAGGAAAAGCGAAGCTTGCGCACTAGCAAGGCCCTCCTTTGTGATTGGAACAGCCATGAAGGTACAAACCCCCAAGCTTTTGGGCGTATGGTAAGGCATCTCAAAATGGGAATGCCTGAGAGAACCACAATGCAAGTGGGCCTCTTGAAAAAATGACCTCCGTATCTCAAGCTGCAAACAAGGTGGAGACTCATCTCAAAGGATGCATAATTAGAAATATGGGGCCCTAGAAAAACAGCTAAATAGGAAGCCCTTTCGGCCCTAAGTATATACCATGCATCCGACCTTACGGCACTGTGGCCAATTTGGGACTTTTGTCTATGAATTATTACAGCATTGGGTAGGTAAGCCTAATTGAACCACGAGCGAAGGTACAGTGACGGTTTTGGTGTCAGCCGGCATCTGTACCCAAAAAGCGCAATCCCCATGAATCAAGAAATATGCCTTGAATCATATGAGGGATCCTAGTATCACTTAGGCTATATTCACTATTTAAAGCACATTGGGCTCCCTGAACCTTAACCCCTAGACCCTATTCCTTTATTACTTAGTTAATTCAAAATGGGCTTTCTGGGCCCCACCATTCTTACGGACCCACTTCCCTGTGAATGCCACATGTAAGGTTTAGGGCTTTGGATGGTCTAGGGTTTAGGCTTGAAGGTTTAGGGTGTAGGGTCTAGGGGTTTTGGGATCGTTCGTATTTACGGACCCTAAACCTGATCACATCCCACGCGCTCAGCTCTGAAACCGGCAAAACACACAACTCGAGCTGTAGTCTAAACTCTCAAAGGGAGTTGTATAGGAGGTTATAGAGGGGAGAATAATAGGGATGATTAAGGGGGATACTTGGAGTTTAGATTATAGCTCACTTGAAGCTTGAAGGTCCTTGGCCAGCTAGTTGCAGCCAAGAGGAAAACAAGAACCTGCTAACTCTTAATTCCACCAGGAAGATGCCCCCCCGACCAACGTCCCCCCCAGCACTTGTGGTGGCAGGGTTCCGATGGCGTTTGCTTAAGGTAAGATCTGAGCTTTCGTAATGAAGCTGATGGGTGCCGAGGACATGCAAGACCTCATGGTGCAATCGAGTGCGTGGTTATGTTTGCTCTTGCGCTTCCAGATTCTGAGTCGTCATTGCTGTTGTTCCCCCCATAGCATACTGGTGCCAGATTGGGAATGCTTATTGTTACTAGAAAGGGGAGGAAGTTGTAATGAAAAGTTCTGCGCATGACCTATATGGCTGCAGGACAAGATGTTCTTGCTCCTTGTTAGACATGCGCCCTTTACGTCCAAATTGCACGGTGCACCTGTGCAGCAGTAACACGGGGGGGGGCCATGCAGCGTTCTGTATCGGTATTTCAGCCGGAGACAGGGTGGCTCCTTGGCTGCCACAAGGCGAACACCCAGAAAGAAACAAGCATCCTAGCTGTAACTTCTGTGAAGAAACCCATGCTTACAAAGTCTAAAGTTCCCTAGCGTGGACTTTGAAGCGTGTGAGCTTCGAGCACGGCCAAACCCGGGGCCCCGCTGCAAGTTCTCCGTGGTGCTTCATAGTGAAAGGTAGAATGAGTTATAGGCGCTTCTCTAGGGAGTACATACCCAGACCCCTGGGAGGATCTAAAAATTAGATCCTATATATATATATATAGACCCATTATAATCCCTATATAATTTCCCATATGGTTCTAGGGGATCTAGTGATCCCTTTGTGGGTCTGAGTAGGGGCTACTATAGGGATACCTTCCCTCATTTCCTACTACAATAATCACAAAGCCGGAGCTAGAGAGTTTTGACCTCAAATGGACAAGCACATCTAAAAGCCTAGCCTCAGAAGAAGCCTGTAGTCCCCCTTAAGTAGATAGAATATGGAGTATATGGGGATCTGATTATAATATACCCAAAGCCATATTCTATCGACTTAAGTGGGACTATAAATGCTCACAGGTACTGTTCAATCATATTCCCTATGCACCTGCAATGAAAACTACCCAAAGCTATCGCAATTATTCCGGCCTTCAAAAAAGATGCCCTCACAGCCGGGAGCTACTGTAGACCCATGATTTATGAACCCCCTCCGTTTAAGGGCCTTCATGTCAGGATCCCAATTTTCATCCCTTTACACGGGAGGGGAATCACGGTCTGGCTTACAGTGCTACCAGCTCACCGAAGAGGCCCCCAACAAAGGATGCCCGGGGAGCTGGAAAACTGGGATAAGGGAAAATAAAAGAGAAACTGCTAGTCAGGTTGGTGTTTATACTGGGATAATGGAAAGGAAAATGGACACTACTATAGTATAATGGGGTATATAGGGGTATATAGGGGATATTTGGAGTTATATCGGGATAATGGAAAAGACAAAGGAAAACTACATGAATTATAGGGGTTATATAGGGATTATAGGGATATAAATTGGGTAGCCGTTGTACTCAATGGCACACCACAGTATGCTGAGGTCAAAAGTTGTGATTGGCAACAGAAATGTCATCTTATCCTTTGTCATTTTGTGCCATGAAGGCAGGGTGTTGTTTGGCCAGTTTCTGACAGGAGGAGCACTGAAAAATGCAGCCTCGTCCGAAACCAGTGATACCTGCTTTGATAAAGTGACTGATGCTTGTAGCGCATGCCTCAGGTTGCCGCATCCGAAGTGCCCGTGGTGGCCTAGTCTTACTCAACCGCACATGACGAACATGGCAAATCCAGTAGATCAGTACTACCCTTTCCAGGGTTTCTGATATTGGAACAACATGAGACATGATGCTAGACTTCCCTCCAAAAAAGGGGTTCCTTGCTTTGTGTGGGTGCCGCCAATAAGACTCTCGGGATCATATCAGGGGAACCCTGCTTTTGCAAATGTTGCCTGTTTTGCAGCTTGCAAACCCTCAGCCAACCCTATACCCCAAACGAATCCTAAAGCCCAAACCCTATGCCTGACAGCTCTTGTGGCTTGCCCAGCCAGCCATCTCCAGGTGAAGAGCCAATGCGGAAGCATCACTAGGTCTTGGTAGGGGTGGTGGTAGGGTTTAGGGTCTATCGCTTCGAGTGATAAAGATCATGATAACATTGACAATAAAAAGAGAGCAATACTACATGGAAGTATAATAGCAGCAAAAGCAACAATAGCCATGATGACAATAACGGTAGTGACGGCAATGAAAAGAATAGCAGCAGCAATTACTGTTGCTGCTGTTCTTGTTGGACCAGCGCCATTGCCAGTAGTGGCAGAAACCCTAAACCCTAATCCCAAAAGCTCTGCGATGTCTACCCGCCGCCAGACTGGTCCCAAAATAACATGGGACCTGATAAAAGGCCCCATAAAGCTCCCTTCGAAGGGGCCCTTGTGGTTTCCATGTGTGCAAGAGTCAGATGTCGAGCATGCCCAGGAAGCCGTACATACTTTAATGAGTATGAGGAGCGTAGTAGCCGAAAGCCCTAAATCAGTACGTTCCCGAAGTAAGGGACTGGCGGCATCAACACTCCTCGGAGGCTTCAGGAATACTGTCCGTGCATCGCGGCCTTAGGGTCCTTAGTGGTATGGGCTGGGGGTTTCCCAAAATCAAGCGTCCCTTTTTGTGTTATCCAGAATAAGAATTGCAGCCTTTGAGAGATTACATTGAGGCCCCCCTATTTATGGAATGTGGAGATTATGAAGAGAATACAACGGGAGCTATGCACAGATTCTCTTGGGACGCTCCCACATGTGAGTGACATGCTGCACGCAAGGCTCTGATTGACAAGGGAAGGGGCCCAAAACCCATCATAGAGCCACACAACGCAAATCCTAAAATGTTGAGGGATGATCTAGGCAGAACTAAGGATCTAGAGGGCTTAGAGTTAAGTTCAGGGCCTGCCAGTTAGGGATATTACCCCAGGAGTGGAGAATCCTACGGGAAAGAACATGGAAATGACATGGAAATAACATTTTCAGGGAAAGAGTTTTTAGGGATAATGTAGTGTAGAGGCTTGGACGATTAGAGGCCCGGACAGTTACCAATATCATGTTGAGGTCTATTTCAGGTACCCTATACCATAACGATACAAGGAATCTACGACCATACTATGGAATTTTTTTAGGCCCCTAGGCCCTGAATCAATTGAGTGTCATGAGGTCTGCAGAAGTAAGGTGACGCCTTGGAAAGGATTACTTTATTGCGTGCCCGGGCTGATACGACAACAAGACTACTGCAAGTTGCCCATAACGGTCCAAGGACCCAAGCAATAGGGTTGTAGGGCCCCCCCGAAATTCTTTAATACTAATGGTATTTGGGCCCTAAAACCCTATTATTTGAGTCCTGGGACCCTCAGGGTGCAAGATGGGTGACGGTTCGGGCCCCTACCAGTAACTAGGCAAGGCGCCTCCCTTCAAACACGCACCTCCCTTGGGTTGGTTCATGGAGGGGGCATCGCATGCCCGGAGAGAAAAACAAAAAGGGAAGCTCTTGAAAAGGGTTTGGCGTCATCAAGCCGATATGTCAGCAAACGAAGCTGTCATGCTAGTAAAATAGCATGGGCAATACCAAGAACAATGAAAAGGCGTAATGCAGAAGCACGGTAGCAAGTCAAGGCATAGAACCAACACCCTAGGCTTCCAGTTACCTGAAGTCTCTATACCCTACACTTACATAGCCCAGCAGCCTACTATTTAGGCAACTGGGAGCCTGAGGGAACAAGCATGAAAGCAAGACCTGCGCCTTGCAACGCTACTGCCGTACAAAACATAACATGCCAGAAAACTTGTACCTGAACCACGCGGATCCACTGAGGTACTTAGATATTGGGTGCTTGGAACTGTTAGGTTATGCCCAGAACGACCAATATCCCTTAATTAGGGAATATAGCCGAATTAGCAGTACGATCCCTAATATGATTCAAGAGGTATATTCCCTAATTAATCAAAGGGTTCTTGCGATTCCTGAGAACCTTTAACCCTTACGAATGCCTAGGATGAAGGGTCTGAGAATTGAGGGCTTAGAGTCTGAGGCTTGCATTGAAACAGGTACGCCCTGGTGTGGACAACTCTGCTGTTCGAGCTTACGTCTTTCCCAGTTTCAGGCGATGTGGTGTCTAGATGATGGGTATCCTGCATACTCATCCCCTAAAGGTCCAAGGACCCAAATATTCTAGGGCCCAAATACCATAATATTATTGCTATTTGGGCCCTAAAGCCCTATATATAAATATGGTCCCCATATATCGCTACATATTCCACCATAACCCCTTTAAAGGGACCCTATTATTTGCTTACGGGTGCACTTCCA
>CAJNIZ010005669.1:114843-129651 GCA_905231905.1 Symbiodinium pilosum | reverse complement strand
ACCCACCTGGAACTGTCCTTGACATGAGGGTTTAGGATTTAAGGTTAAGGATTTAGTGCTTAGGAGTAGGGATTGCAATGGGGGTTTCAAGGGTTTATGTAAGGATTTTCTAGGGATATCTAGCGTTGACTGAATCCCCATGGCCACTGGCTACGAAGTCCTAAGCCCTCAGTACTCTAAACCCTAAACCCTAAACAAACGCTAAATCCTAAACCCTAAAACCTAATTTCCTTTTCAGTTTGAAACGCCTGGCCTTACGGACGTCCCAACATCCAATCACCTGGCTTGCGCCGACAATGCACACTTCCTGCCAGACAAATTTCATGCGGTTTAGCGTTCAGGGGTTTAGGATTCAGGGATTTAGGGTGTAGGGCCTATGTGAAGTTTTAGGGATTAGGGTTTAGGGGTTCGGGGTTCATGTGGAAGGATGCATCGCTAGGATTTAAGGTTCAGTGATTTGGGTTCTGCCCATATGCGTCCTCATAACCCCTATAGCATTGCAGATGTACCCCAAAACCTCTATCCCAGTTATGTTGACCTTGACAGGGGGCATGGGGATGGCTTGTGGAGGTTTGGGCATCCCCCATATACACCCAGTCGTTTCATGTTCCATTCTGCTTCCCCCTAAACCCTGAACTGACAACATCAGTTGTCATCTCATGTTCTGTTTCTTTCCGTTTGATTCTCCATCATCCCTTGACCTTGAACCTCAACCCTAAATACCGAATCCTAGTCCCTAAACCCTACGTAATCCCTAAACCTCATAGGCTAATCCCTAATCCGTGAACCCTAACCCCGAAGCCCTAAACCCGCAATCCTAAAGCCTGAATCCTAATCCCTAAGCCCTGATCCCCAAACCCTCATCCATAAACCCTCATCCCAAAACCCTCATCCATAAACCCTAATCCCTATAAACCCTAATCCCCCAACCCTCATCCCTACACCCTAAAAGCCTAAGCAGTAGTTGCGATTACATTAAGCCCGGGAGCTCGGCGCCTCTCCCCAACTGGTGTCGCAGGAGACTTGAAACCGGTACATCGCGCGGTACGACTAGGGATTATGGTTTTGGGATTTAGAGTTTAGGATTTAGGGTTCAGGATTTAGGGATTAGGGCTTAAGTTTCAGGGTTCAGGAATCAAGGTTCAAGGTTTAGGGCTAGGTGGGCATATTCACAAACAAAAGTGTTAGGTACAGTAGCTAGAACAAGGGACTGGCTGTCACTCAGCGAGGTTGCTTCACAAAAGCCTAGGCTGTTGGAAATCTGTCGCAACAGTTGCATCAAACAAATACTTAAGGATGCTTATCATGGTGCGAAAAACATGAGCGGCCAAGAAAAAGGAGCCTGTTCCGAGTTCCGTTCTGGAAGCTTTTTGTGGCTGTATTTTGTGACGACAACTTCATGGAGGCCCACGGTGGATACTGTCGCCCCTTCAAGGCATTTTACCATGTGTTCAGCGGGTAGAGGCTTCTGCAATATGTGAAGTACAGTCTGGACTCTTAATTAGTATCCCAGTAACAAAACCCTACTATACTCCCCTATACAATCCCCTAGATAAGCTCCTTCAAGGAGTTTAGACTGGTGACTATGGCTCATGTCCTTATGCTTTGATGCCGGAGAATCTAGGGCGGGTGTTGCTCCGGAGTCGTGCAGATAAGGTTGGCATGGTGAGCCTGCAAGCCAAAGCACATGGAATCATAATAGTACTAGTAATAGATAGTAATAGAAATAGTAACAGTCTGAATTAACTTAAAACTAACACTACTATCAAGAGTAATAGTAATGATTGTGCTGCAAGCCTAGCAACACTGAGATTTAGCCTTAATACGGAACCCAAACCGGCCCGAAGAGAAATCTTCTTCCACAACGGCCAACAATGCTGAAATTTTGTGTATGAAGGTACTCCCTAAACCCTAAACCCTCAACCCTAGGACCCTAGGAGGGCAATCACGATGATAACACACATCCGCCATCGAGCGATAAGCGTAGAACTGCTGGCAGCCAACCCCTGCTCCAAGTACTGCATACTCACATGCTTCCCCAAAGCCTACAGAAAAATCTCATTACAAAATCCCAAGTACCCAGCTTCCTGCTGCAAAAAGCATCAGACATCAAGACAGCCAGATCGAGGTGGTACCACTACATGATGGAAGAAAATAATCACCAGGCGAATGAGGGATCGTCATTGGGGCAGGGCACTGTGTAGGTGTTCCCGAAAGCAAGGGCGCCGGACGATAACATTTTGAAGTAAGAAGAGCCCACCCTCATTTCAGAACCTCCCGTGGAATTGAATGGAATTGTCTCCCATCTAAGCGCTACCTTGCAACAATGACGCTAACCAGCTTCTAGACTTGCATGGGCATACCGTCTCCAAACATTTCCAGAGAAGCTGTTGCCTGAAAGCTTGCTCTAGATGAAATAGAGGCTCATGGCCCTGCCCTGAGGAAGACTCTTCCAAAGGCAGGGTTAAATTGGGATAATGGAAGAGAAAAGGTAAACTGCTATATTATAACAGGGTATATACTGGGAGTTATATTGGAAGAATGGTAAAGAAACGGATGCATCTTGATAAAAACCTCTGGAAAATCCGTTTTCAGTCCCCGCAACAGAGGCCACTACTCAGTCGTTTGCTCACGCGTCTCAGGGTTTAGGATTATAGGGATTAGGGTTTAGGTTTTTAGGGTTTAGGTTTTTAGGGTTTAGGTTTTTAGGGTTTAGGGTTTAGGGTCTCAGCTTCCCCAAGAGTTTCTTCAGTTCTGGCATATTAACAACACTCTCGCAGTAAGCCGGGGACAGGGCCCCCACAAAACCGCAAAGACCCTCCACATAGCATTTCCTAAAGTGGAAACCCTAAACCCTAAACCCTAAGCCGTGTGCAAATCCCTCCATATGTCCAGACTTTTAACATCATGGTAACAGGGTTCAATTTGTATGGATATACACCAAGGATATGGAACGAAATGGACAAGAAATGGAAAAAGGAAATGGACATATGGGTGATACAGGGGTTCATAGGGATAATTATCCAAATGAATTTGGCACTGTGCCTCGGGTTCATACCAGGTAAAATCTCAAAAGTCGTTCAGGATACCCATGGCGCCTTTCTCGAGCTCACCCCAAGCCCTACACCGTAAACCCTAAGCCTTAACCCGAAGCCCCCTAAAGTTGCAGCTTGGATGGTCCCGGGGCTGAGCAGGCAGCTTAAGCTTCGGGCCCCTACTTGCAGGTTCATGGGATGTAGCAAGTACTTAAGTCTTAACCTGCTTATGCTATCTCTAACTGGCCTTATAGGGTTCTTAGCCCAGCTACAACTAATTACTAAGGCCCATGGTCCCTCAAGTAAGTCTACACATACCAACTTTGGAACCTAACCTCCATAAGCGGTAACTGATCCGTGCGATTTGTAGGACTAGGATAATACGAGCGAAAGTACCCCGAGTGCCCAACGCACCTTAAACTAACTACTAGGATCCCTCAGGGTCCAAGTACCTAATAGTCATATACTTACGTACCCAAAACCTGCATCATGATTACTCTTTCCCAACACCCAGTACCTAATTATAATTGGGTATTTGCACCTTCTGGGGATCAGGTCTTAGGAATGTCCCTAATTGATAATCAATTGCCTGCATGATACGGGTAGTTTCCAAATTTAGGTCCCATACGGGTACCCCGAAATATTATGTGCCAGAATATAATCTATAGCCAAAAGGAGCCCTTAATCCTGAGAACGTACCATATGCTATAACGTCCGTTGCTGGATGAATGCTTCTTGGCTGGGAATACTCTGCAAGATGCCCCTCCAAGTGGATGCGGAGAAAGGGTTTAATTAGGGCTAATTAACCTACTTAGTCCCCCTGACCCTCAATCCTAAACCCTATATAACCCTAGACTCTAACCTCACCAACACCAAAGAAATCTCCAAAAACCCTGGCAGGCAGAACGCAGCCCCGAACCCTAAACCCTAAACCTTCGAACCTGCTATTCAACATCTCAAAAGGACCAGGGACGAACAAAGATTGACAAGGCTTACGACCCAAAGAGCCCAGGGTCTAGGGTTAGGTTTTAGGGTTTCGGGTTTAGGTTTGAGGGTTTAGGGCTCAGGATTTAGGGTCGACGTGTATACCTTAGCCCGTATGAGAGGGATCAGGGGAAAATCTTTCATTGAGGGGGTATTTAGCTCCCTGCGGACCTCAGGTTTACCGGGCTGCTATTAAGGAACTTAAATACAGCTACTATAATAAGGAACCCTATTAAGGTTTAGGGTTTAGGGTTACTATACACCAATATTATATATACACCAATATTATGATGACTTCACTTATGTTCCTGCACAGCAACCAATGTTTGAAGTTTAGGGGTTTGGAGGGGTCCTCCTGGGTTGACCCATGACCGTAAACCCTTTTACTTTTTAGACCAGCGTGGAGGGATTCTAGGTAAATTGCCCCCCCTAAGCAAGCAAGTAGAATAGAGGGCTGTCCCAAAATTCGTACCTTTAGAGGGGTTATACAGGGTTGTGGTGGTTATACAGACTTTTGGGTTTAGGGGCTTCCCAAAATTAGGGGCACCATTTTGGGGTCCCCCTATTTTGGGAAACCACCATATGGTGGATAAGGTGATACTTCAGGGGGTCTATACTTACTGCGCAGCAAACCCGAAACCCTAAACTCTAAACTCTAAACCCTAAACCCTGAACCCTAAACCCCTAAACCCTAAACCCGCAGAAAGGCTCTGACTTCCAGCTGCAGGAGCTTTCCCCGCAGGGATGCCGCCAAGGCCTGAATCTTCTGGGAGATGCAGGAAATTGTGTACCTAGACCCCCCAAAAGTAGAGGTAAAATAATGGCCCAAACCCCTAAATATAGCCCAAAAGGCTATTATTCTACATACTTTGGGGGTCCAGGTCGTAGAAAAGTGTACTTTAGAATCGGGTTTTGGGCTGCGAAAGAAGAAGATGGAATACCCGTTGGCAGATGTTCAGGCACCTACATTAGAAATCCTGTGACGTTATGAGCCCTTGTAGAATGCCAGCCTCGATTTCGTCTTCCATAGGCGCTTTCAATTTGCGTCTTCATCGTTCAGGCTTCAAACCCTGAACCCTAAACCTAACCTACACTCGAGACCTTTGCAACATCCTAAGCCTACCTCGCACCGTAAACCTTAAACCCTCAACTTTCCCTAAACCTACCCTAGACCATAACCCCAAGGCCTAGACTGTAAACCAAAACCCCTTATAGCCCGAAACCTGCCCTACACCCCATTGCAAACTTCCCACCCCCCTACACCCTAACCCTAAATCCCTACATAACCCTAAACCCTAAACCCTACACCATAAATCCTAATCCATAAACCTTTAATAAGCCTAAACCCTAAACCCTAAACCTCTCTTTCTTATAGTAATTTGAATGCTAATCATTTCGTGAGCGAAGGTCTTAATGGGCAAGGCCTTAATAGGCAAGGTCTTAATGGGCAAGGTCTTAATTGCCTAGGTCTTTCTGGGCAAGGTCATTGGTGGAACCTCAGGGCCCTAGGCCCTAGGCTGGAAAGGCGCAAGCCCTAGGCTGGAACCCTAGGGCTGGAGCCCTAGGCTGGGGAGTCTAGGGTTCAGGGCTTAGAGTTTAGGGTTCAGGGATAAGGGCTTGGAGTTTAGGGTTCAGGGCTAGAATTTAGGGTTTAGGGTTCAGGGTTCAAGGGTTCAGGGCTTGGAGTTTAGGGTTCAGGGCTTTAAACGTAGAGTTTAGGGCTAAGAGATGCTTAGAGTTTAGGGTTATATCGGGGTTATATTAGGGTTATATTGGTGTTATATTGGAGTAATGTTAGGGTTATATTGGGGTAATATTGGGGTTATATTAGGGTAATATTGGGGTTATATTGGGGGTAAGGGCTTGGAGCTTAACGTTCCAGGTTTGGAGTTTAGGGCATAGGTTTCTTAATGATGTGGGACCCATAATGGGCGGGTGGGTATATGACCATTGTTAGATAGCGTTGCTTAACAAGTGAATGCTTGGACTTGAGATGCTGAACTCTAAATCCTAAACCCTAAGCCCTAAACCCTTGATAATCCTAAACCTCACGAAAAAAGTTCGACGCCTCGGTTTGGCTCGCAGACCGCTGTCTCGCCGCCGCAGCCTTTTAGGGTTTAGGGGTTTAGGGTTTATCGGGGTTTAGGGTTTAGGGTTTTGAGGGGTTTAGGAGTTTAGGTTAGGGGTTAAGGACCAGGGGTTCAGGGTTTAGGGGTCTAGGGGTTTAGTGGTTTAGGGTTTAGGTGTTTAAGGGTTTAGGGCTTTAAAACATCAGTACTTAGCTTACTGGGGGTTAGCAGGGAATAAGGGAACATTTTCCGGATATAATCCCCTATAACATATTCGCATTCTCTCGTAACCCCCAGTAAGTTAGGCGCTCAGGGGACTTTGAAGGAGGGACTCTTCAAAAGGGACTCTTCAAAGGGATCGCCGTGCGTTCCAGGCCCCAGGCAGATCCTCTCCGCACGCGGTTTAAGGTTTAGGGAAAAAGTGCCATCGATGGGGCCCCTCAGGTATCCATCCTGGTAACTGTCGTCGTTTTGGGCGCCTCAAAGTCTCCATCCTCGTCACCGTCGTGAGTTTTGGCCCCTCATGCTCTGGTCGTCTTTCAAAAGTACAAACTGCCATAATGTTAAGGGTGGTCCTCATCGAGATCCTCGAAACTTTGGCTATTTTTCAAAGACCTCACATTCTTGTCGCACATTGAAAGTACTCAGAATCGCGAGGATCGGGGTGGTCCTCATCGCGTTCCTCGCAACTCTGGTGTTTCTAGAACCTCATACTGTTGTCGCGTTTCGAAAATACTCACAGCCACAGGGCTCACTGCGATAATCGCAATTGGCGTTGCTTTTGAAACCTCAAAGTGTCCCAGATGAACCGCTTATGACCCTCTATACGCGCTATGAATCCTCTATAAACCCACCATATACCTTAATCTAACCCACAAGATCCAGGAGGGGCGGGGGCGGACAGCCTATAAACCCTCTGCAAACACTATAAACCCTACAGAGACCACATAAATCTTCATTGAAGCCACAAGACCCTCAGACCGCAGGCCACAGGACTCGGAAAGGAGTAGTTAAAGCCAAATTAGAGATGAGAAGATAGCCACCATGCCATAAGGGGCAAGGGCGTAGTTCTAATTTAGAGCCCAGAAGGAATTATGCAATCAGTAGGTTTAGGGTTTAGGGCTTAAAGCTCACGGGACTTCGTAACTAGGTTCCAAAATGGGTTATAGGCAGGTTAACCCCAATTAGGGAATTAGGGAATAAACCCATTTACAACCTACTTACTATGTCCTCTGAGCCTCCAAGTAGTAGCCATAGTGATGGTAATTTTGCAGCAATCGTTCATGGCAAAGGTAAAAGTGGTGGTAGTAGGTATTAGTAGTAGGAGAAACGTTATTCTTTCAACGGCACGTATTGTTGTTAGTAGTGGCCGTAAGAGCAGGAGTAAAAAGTACAAGTGACAGTCAGAGTAAGAGCGCGAATAGTATCGTAAGTGGCAACGGTAGTGGCAATGGTAATGCGCGCAGAGATAGTAAGAGTCTGTGCATGTGTAGTGAAGTGGCAAAGGTAGTACAGAAAGGACTGTTGCCAGACCATGCGGATCACCAGTTTTGATGCGGAAATAATGACTGACTTGTTGCAGAACATGGGGCGTGCGGAAGCCATGTGCCCCTGTCACATGCTCTACAGTCTCAATGGACATGGGCATTCTTTGAGTAGCTCACTATAATTCCTGTATTCCCGGAAAAAAACACACATGAAATTGCAAATTTTGCTACCCTTTTGGAGCAAGTCCAAAAGGAGAACGTACTTTGCGGAAGCAATTCTTTTTGCGGAAGGCTCGCGGAAGCCGAGTGGCGCAACATGTCAAAACTTGAAGGACACTCTGGGCTGCGGAAGGGTGCATCCCCCAAGCGTTCCTCTGATTCCAGGTGGGGGGTGGAAATTTGGCGAATGCCTTGGAGAAATGCTTTTTTTTAATTGCGTTTTAATTGCGTTTAAACTGTGTTTCACGTGTTTTATTTTATGCTTTTCATAGGAAATCCAGCAAAATCGGATTTGGATAGGAAACGCATCTAAAACGCATTTATCCAATGGTCCAAGGCATTCCCTGACGTTCGAGGTGGGAAGGAAATTTGACGAATGCTTAGAAATGCTTTCGTTTTCAACACACGTTTTACACACTTTCAATGGGATTTAAACACGCTGCCAGTAGCCCTAAACTCTGGAAACACATTCCCCATACAGTGTCAGAAACATGTTAAACACATCATTTCAAATCTAGTCCCCTTTTTCTTGCTAAGCTTGTGTTCAGGGTTTAGGGCTTAGGGGTGCTTATTGCTGCTTTGGGGACTTTCCCTCAGTACACTAGGAATTCTCAGTGCGGAAAACCTGCTGCGTACCGTGCAATTACTTCGGGGTCTTTTAGAAGCAGATCTTATTCTCCTGCAGTCTGTCCTAAATACCCTTATAACGTTCCGTGGCCAAAGGAACCATGCCCCAATTTCAAGTCACCAAAAGCCTCCCCGGTATAGTATGTTTCTAAGCTCCTACCAGAAAACACGCCAAACGCCAAAACCCTAAAACCCCAAAGAAGACCACACAAAAGCCCCTGGGCAGGCATACTTCCCATAAATCCCTGTACAAACTCGGTTTGTCCATTTATTGTTGCGCTTTATGTTCCATTTGATTCTGATTCTCTAGTCTTATACTCTGGTCTATGGACTTAGTAAGCGGGTTTTAGACAAGGATGTAAATCCGCTGGCTTGATTTTTACCCTAAACCCTAAACCCTACCTACTGAGTCCACTGAGCCTCTAAGTAGGAGCCCTTAATTTAGCCTAAATTTATGGGTTCAACTAATACCCCCTCTATACTACCCCCCCCCTAGGTTTCCCCCTTAACCAAGGTTATTTAGGAATAATTTGGCTTAATTAAGGTTCATTAAGGGGGAACCTAGGGGGGGGTAGTATAGGGGGGGGGTACTAGCTGAACCCATGATAAATCCTAAGCGCTACATCCTAAACCCTAGACCCCAAGCCCCAATCAGGCTCCCGCCGCAAGAAGCTCTTTCTCACGGCTCAGCAGTTGCCTTCGCAGTGATTGCACCTCCGGGAGTTCGGACTTCTATTTGCCGGACTCGTGTTTTGGGGGGTTAGGGTTTAGGGTTTCGGGTTTTGGGAGGTTAGGGGTTTACTGAGGCTTTGTAGGGTTGAGGACCAAAGGTCGCTCAAAATCAAGGCGCTGCAAACACGAACCCCGACCACTTTGAGAAGTATTGGTGGCAGACCTAGAGTTCGGCTAGGGTTTAGGGTTTAAAATCTAAGGTTTAGGGTCCATAGGGCTTAAGAGGAAAGGGTTCAGGGACTGTTTTTGCTCAAAGCTCAGCCCGCTGAATACATTAACTATGAAGATCATTGCGTGGGCTCCCTAAACCCTAAAACCTAAAGCAACGCCCAGGCTCAGGAGACCTTGCAAAAGCCCCCAAGAAAGAAGCGCTGGATTTTGACAAGCCGCACATGGAAGCTTGAAGACCCACATTGACCCCTACCCACAACTACCAAGCACCTTCCCCTTACCAAAGACCTTCCGATCCCCTAAGAATGAATGGACCCAACACGGTACCCTGTACAATGAGGGGACTGCCTAAAACCCTAAACCCTAAACCCTAAACCCTAAAAGTTTAAATCCTACCTATTTGGGGGCCCTAAAGTTCCAAAGATGCCATTATCCCCTAATTAAGGGATTTTGATTGGGCTACCTGGGATCTGTAAAGCCTAAACCCTACACCCTAAACCTTAAACCCTAAATCCTATGTATTGCCTACCTCGGGCTATTTGGATCCAGGGCATGGGATTTAAGGCTTTAGGCACACCAGAACAAAGTTCCATTCGGGAAGTAGAATCCACCCAAAAAACACGAAATCCTACACCCTAAACCCTGAACCCTACACTTTCAACCCCTAAGCCCTAAACCCAACACCCTAAAACCGGACCTGAACCCGATACCCTACACCCTACCTAAATCCTATACCCTAAACCCTACCTAAATCCTAAACCCTAAACCATGACAGCGTGTCCACCGAGGTCTAGGCTTAAGGCTTACTTGTTGGTAGGGAACGGAAGAATGGAAAAAGAAGATGCGCACTAGTATAATCTATGGACTCTCCAATATTAGGGGGTTTTGGATTTCGGGTTTGGGGTAGGGCTCCTTTCCTTATTTGGGTGGATACCTATAAACAGGATTGCAATATGTTGGGGTGTATAAAGGTTCCCCTTCTTTTGGAAACTCCTATTCTTCGGAAAGCTACAAAAGGATAAATTCCTCCATGCCCTGCAACAACCAGGAAGTAGATATCTGATGGTATCTGGGCGTAGTCAGAACATTAAAGCATGCCTCTTTGTCACCACCCTGCAGGACCAACTTTGCTTTAGGTGTGCGGTCGGCCAAATACCTCTACGATCTAAGGGTGCAGGGTTTAGGGGTTTGGGGTTTAGGGGTTTGGCACGGTGTTGCAAGATCCAGTATGCTGTATCGACGTACAGCCGCAACCAGCTTCTCCAACAAACTCCGCTCAATTACTTGTCTCAACAAACGGTCAGGCAACCACTTCGTTCTGTTGTAACCATCCTGCGACGCTTGTCCCTAAGGGTCCAAGAATGCAAATATGATGGGTTCAGGAGCCAAAACCAATTCGGATTCTGGTATTTGGTGCCTGAAGCCACCATATTTGAGTCCTTGGACACTTGGGTTGTTCTACGCTTGCAATGATACTTGTGCCCGGTGACGTCCTTGTGATACTCGGCTTTTTGTTTGTATGAAGCAGATGCTGGCTCCGTGGCTTCCCTTTCTCCCAGAGCGCCCAAATACATTAGTAAAGGAATGCCCTCAGCTTGCTGGGGCTTAGTAGGGGATAAGGGAATATACTACAGGGGAGTGAATTCCTTATTCCCTGCTACTCCAAGTAGGTGATACTAGTATCCCTATGATTTGAGTCATGCTCTTTCAGAGCAGGCCAGTGGGCTCCCCAGGTCTTCGGCTTCTGTCCTCTTACCCGGACACTCGGTTTAGGGTACAGGGTGTTCAAGCGCCACAGAGTTTTGCAAAATTGTGATATATGGGTACTTTGACACAGTGGAAACCAAAATCCCGAAACCCTAAACTAGGCACTTTGACGCGGTGGAACCCAAAAAGCCTACTGTAGCTCTGTAGCTCCTAACCTAAGCACTTTGGACATCGCGGAAACCAGTTGCTCACTTGCGAGCCCTACATTACTCTTTTGGACTACAGCCAACCTCAAAAGCATCCACGGCCTCATCATATGCTGCTGCTTGTTGGCGAGCCTGCCAGAGACTTTGCTAGGCAGCTACATAACTGGGAGTTCATGCAAAGACTTCATTGCTTCAAAGGTACTTATATGAAAGGCCCTGAGTTTCCCTCACCACAAAACGGCATGTGATAAGAAGTAAAAGGACTTGTCAGCGAACTTGATGTTGGTCCCGTTGGCCTCCACAAAATGACTGCCCCTGCTGCGTTTGGAGGGTACGGAAAAGATTTAAAAAGTCCAGAAAAGCTTGCATCACCTTTCATATGAGAATTACTATGCTATGGGGATCTTATGCGGCGCAAGGTTCATTCTATAACCTTTTCTCCGTCGCCGTCTAGCTTCTCGGGGGAGTTCAACACTTTTATAGTCTTAGGGTGCAGGGCCTGACTTTAGGGACAGGGTTTAGGCCCAAACACCCTGCCAACTAAAGGACCCCTAAACCGCTCATGAGCCATATAGCTTGAGGTGGTTCTCGTGATGTAAGCCTCACTAAAGTTTTGAGGTGCATTTAGTCGTCTCCAAGGAACAGGAACCCCAGACCTTAGACCCAAACCATAGCGCATAAACCTTAATGCCTACACCCTAAGTTGCAGATGCTTGGTTTCAACCGCCTGCCCCTAAGGGGTTGGGACTGTCTCAAAAAAAGGGGGGCCTCTAGATTAGGTTTAGGGATTCTAAATTCGGCATTAGACATTATGCGGGGTCTTGATCTCGGATTGTACAGGGAGCACTTTGAGGTCAATTTGAAGAACGCAGTACCAGAATGATACGAGGAATCTGCAACATAGCAATCCTTTCCCCTAATATACAAAAAAGGCCTCTACCTCTAATGAACATGCTCTGACCGTCTTCAACACATTGGGGGGGGGGGGGGCAATNNAATCGTACGACCCAAACACCAGGGGGTGTATATGATAGGATCCCAGTGTTTTCGAACCAGCTTCGAATACAAAACATTTAGATGAAGCTAAAACTGATTAGATTTAATGAAAATCGCAATGAAACAGCTAAAATCTGATTAAAGGACATTGGAACCTACTCAAAAAGCTGATAAACGCTACCAAAGTCAATTTCGAAGTAATGTATTATCGTAATCAGACCGATTAATACCTATTCGAAGATAATTACAATCTAGTTATAATCAAGATCGAACAAAATTACATTCAATTGCAATCTAATCAAGAACTAATCAGAATCTGCGTACAGCATATTCTAAACATGCCATAAAAGCCAATAAACATCGCATTCAGACGATATATATATATATACACATATAGATATACACTCCTTCATAAAAAGCCGATCTCAAACAATCAAAACCAGCAAAAATCAATTAGATCACTCATCCTGAAGTGTCATGCTACAGACTCTCCCTAATTCAGAGGATTCGAGCCCCAATTAGCTTTGCACTTGGCCCTTTAAACACAGGCCACGCAGTTTAGCGTTCAGGGTTTAGGGAGCCGATTTCAGATTTTGCAAATATATACACTCACCAATATTCCTCCGGAATCCCAAAATACACTCACCAAATACCATGACAAGAACTCTACTTCATTTAGCCCGCTATACCCCCATACATAGCCCTGTAATAATGGTACCTATATTTTTGCCCCCACTCCCCCTTAAGCACCAGTAAGTTGGGGAAGAGGTTCGCAGTTCCCTAAACCCTAAACCCTACGCCCCTAAACCCTAAACCCTAAACTCCTAAACCCGAAGCTCCTAAACCCGAAGCCCTAAACCCTAAACTCCTGAACCCTAAACTCCTCTGTTTAGGGTTTAGGATTTAGGGCCTCTTAACCTCCAAACCCAAAGCCCGAAAACTCTAAACTGGAGCCCCTGGGATCCTGGAAAACGCTTTGTAGGACCTTTGACTTCCTTGGGGGCTAAGGTTTAGGTTTTAGGGTTTAGGGTTAAAGGGGTAAGTAGGGAATCATGGGCTAATTAGGTTTATTACGTGGCTTGTCAGGGTTTTAAATATGCTCACTAAATCCCCCTGACCCTCTAAGTAGTTACTTGGAACGAAGGAACGGAAAAGAACACGGACAGTACTATTTCGGGTTTAGAGTTTAGGGAAGGGGAAATGAAATTGAAACTGCTGTCCGATATTGGTGGGGTATGCAAGAACTACTATAAGGATCCATTCCTTCCCGCGCTGCGAAGCAGAGTTATAAGTAAAGGGAGTGCCTTCCTTTCTTGCTCTACAAGCCAACTCACCTCACACCAAATCGGAAAACACGGAGGTTTAGGATGCGATCGGGGCATGCGGCTGGAGTGTAGGAGTTTCTCAAAAACGGTCCCTAGACATGCCTTCATGGGACCCCCCAACTTCCTCTAATACGCATTGAGGGTTTAAAGGTTTACAAGGGCTTAGGGGTTTAGGGTTTAGGGCTCTCAGGGTCCCTCAGGGTCCCTCAGGGCCCGTATCTTCAGAAGGGGTTTAGGGTTTAGGGCTCTCAGGTTCCCTTAGGGTCCCTCAGGGCCCGTATCTTCAGAAACACTGTGCGTTAGCCTTCTGAAGCTCAGCTGCCAACTCCTCAGAGCGAGCGCGCTCCCTTCAGGGCTGCTGCTAGGCAGGAAAATACTCGGCGGTTTAGGGTTTCCTATAATGTGTCACCCCTTAACCCTTGAGGAAGGTAAAGATACACAAATGGCGCGAGATAACCATGTTTCTAGGCATACAGGTTGCTCCAGGTAGGAATTAAGGTGTTGCAGCGGCAGCATGAAAACGGGGAACCCTAAACCCCATAGACCCTAAATAGTAGTTTCCACTTTCTTTCCTATTATCCTTATATGACCCCTATACTATACCCTATTCTAGTAGTCGCCCTAAAACCCTAAAACCCTACGGGTTCAGGTCTTGGAACTTGCAGTACCTTGGGACAATGAGTTATGTTGGGGTTATACTACTATAGTATACTGGGGTTATATAGGGATAATGGGAAATTGAAACTATACTAATGGGTGTAGGGATAACGGAAAAGAAGATGGAAACTACTAGCAACAGCAGGAGGTAGAAGTAGAAGCAGCAGCAGCAGCAGCAGCAAGGTGCTAGCAATGCCAGAAGCATTAGCACGCAAACGTAACTTACAGCATCTTGCCTAAACCGTAAACCCTAAACCTTAAGCATCTTGTCTCATCGAGAGGGTCCAAGTAGCCAGCAAGAGTGGTTTCAAGGGGCCCAAGTACTGTAATTAGAATGGTTTCTGGTGCCTGAAATCCTCATCGAGCTGCAGTCAACATTTCCCAGATAATTGATGGAAATGAGTTCCTCCTCTGGGAATATATTACAAGAGACAATCTACTAAACTACAAGAGGGACCTGTATGTCCACCCTTACTGGTCCCTTGGTAATGCCACTTTTGACTGTAGCCCATATGTGGGGACTGGAATTCCCAGGGTCAGCGGATAGAACAATGCCCCCAAACCCTAAAACCCTAAACCCTAACCATACACCC
>CAJNIZ010005669.1:61015-114487 GCA_905231905.1 Symbiodinium pilosum | reverse complement strand
GTTTAGGGTTTAGGGTTAAGGAATACACCTTAAATCACATTTGAATTCCTAGCATCATCTAGGGTATATTCTTCTTTCTGGAGGATATTGGACTCCCTGGGAAACTGCGGTACTACCCCCCCCCCATTGATGTTTCCCTTTTGTAAGGGAACCTTTGCGGAGTAGTCTGGGGGGGTTGTAGGGGGAACCCTAAATCCTAAACCCTTATAAACCCTAAACCCATGAAAAGAAGTCCCCCACACAGGACGCCACAGGCTCCAAATAGCCCAAAGTGGCTATCAATGATCGACTTTGGAACCTTTAAGCAATCCCGCAATACCTGGACACAAGTATTTAACACCCAGCCCCTGGCACAAAATATGTTTCCCAATTTATAAGTTGCTTATAGGGAATATTTCATAGTAGGGGTGCAGGTGAGGTTGAAACTATGAGTATGAAGGCGTTATTGTGTATACACTTATAGCCCCCCTTGAGGAGATAGAACATAGTGTATATGGGGATCTTATTATACAGTACCGCTGGCTTGGCCCCGCTATGCTTCTCTACCCCTGCCTAGCCCATATTCCTTAGGAGGACCCCCCCCCTGTAGGACCCTCATATTATCCTTATTATCCTCTATAGTCATTGTTACAGGGTGGGGGGTCCAGATAACATATGCGACAGACAGGGCATTGAGGATAACTTCTGGACACTGAACCTCTCATATGGATTCACGAACATTCCTGAGGAGCCTTTCGATACCAGCCAAACCAAAACAAACGCCAACCCTAACTGAAACTGATACGCGAGTATGGGGGATCAGAGGTAGTAGTGGAGGAAGGGCAAATCGTAACTAAATCCCTAGGCCGCAGTGTTTAGGGTTTAAAGGGTTCGGGCTCAAGGCTCGTACGCTAGCTGTTTCGTCGTGTGCCTTACTTTTGGAAAGAGACACGCTACATTCAAATTGGGTGCCCTCAAAGGTGCAGTCATCCTCTACTTACTGGTCCTGGGGGGAAAAGAGGGAATGAGCAAATGGACTATTATGACCGTTTAGGGTCTAGGGTTTCTTTGATCCATTTCCCCACTCTCCATTAAGCACCAATAAGTCTAGGTATGCCCAACGGTCCTCTGAAGAGTGGCTTGGCAACTTGTCCTTGGGATTCCACAGACACCCTAAACCCTAAACCCTAAACCCGACCCCTAAGCCCTAAACGCCGCAATGCGTTTAGGGCGTATGTTGCGGATTAAGCCTTCGCGAAAGGATCATGTCGTGTATCCCTAAGGGTCCATGTACCCAATAATTGGGTCCCTTTAAAGGGGGATATATAGGGCTATAGGGATTTCTAGAGATAAATAGGGATATATAGTGTTTAAGGGTCCATGTACCCAAGAATTGGGTACTTAGGGTTCTGGTAATAATGATTATAGTAGAGGTCTTGGGTGAGTATATGATTATTAGGTACTTGGACCCTTAGGGTATAGGTTCAGGAACAACAATCAGACTCGACACCTCAAATCTAACTATCAAATAAGCGACGATAAGTGACAGTAAAAACCTGTTTTTTCCATCACGTCTACCTAATCTGAACCACCCCCCCCTGCCCTGCCCTGCCCCCGGCTAACTCAAATCAACTTTTCAACGGCTTGAGAAATATGTACTTATATGAGTGCTTACTGAAAGAGTAGATAATTGGAGTTTTGGGTCAAGGGTTCCAGGCCTGCGAGACTATCCAATATCGAGCAAGCCCTTTTCTACTTATTTGCGGTCCCAACTCAAGTAGTTGCAGTTGCTAATTTACTGGGTCGATCGGACTAGCTAGTTGATTACTTGAAACAAAGTGATAAGCGCTATTTCAAACTGATGAACTGAATCTCTCAGGAGCAGTTGGAGAATCTGCATTTCCAGTTAGAGTTCCCTTATTGTTTATATCAACTCCTTTTTGACACGTCATATACTGTCATGAAAAATCGGCGACCTGATTCCGTGTGACTCCTTATAACGAATTCCCTAACCTCATAGCGCCTGAATTCGTGACCAGGCTGGGCCCCCTTTTAAGAGTGCTCTTCCAGGATTTCACGCTTCTGAACAAACCATTCCATACCAGTGAGAAATTTGCATAACGATTATCTATGGTTGCTCTTGACGACGGGTGTGCGACATGCTGTCCGCGTTTCCAGAAATTTGGAGAGTCCCGTTGTATGGCTTGTATCATGTTGGGTGTATTTTGAGGGGAGAGCTCCTAATTATTGGAAATGCCTGTTTGGGTCTGGACTTCGGGGATTAGGGTTTGTACGATAAGGTCCTTTACATGCCCAGCCAGCGCTGGGGTTCTGATTGGGTTGGCTTTCTATAAGTCTCCTCCATGTAATTTACCCTAGGCACCAAACCCATGTTTTGCCTGCAGAGTTAGAGCCGCAAGGGATCTAGGACAATAACATTACCCTTAGTTACCATAAGGCTCCCAGCTACCTAAGTAGTAGGCTACTGGGCCATGTAACTATAGAGTATAGAGAACCTAGAACCCATCAATTAGGTAACTGGAGCCCCAGGGTTATGAAGCCCTATATGAAACCAAATTCCACATTCTTTTCCATTTGATTCTCTCCTATTGGTAGCCTGAACCCTGCAGTACCCTAAGGGTCCCAGAACCCTATAATTATGTTATATGTACTTACACAAAACCCGCATTACAATCCCTATTACAACAATCTCGAGGACCCAAGTTTCGGGTACATGGACCCTCAACCACAAACCCTAAACCCCGAAACCTGGGATTAGGGTTTTGGGTTCAAAGTTGAGGGTTTAAAGCTGAGGATTAAGTGTTTGGTCTATCGCAATGAACAAGCCGATGTTGACAAATGTACATGTACAAAGCAAGTCTAATCCTTGGTCCTTACTGAAGATCTAATAACCACACCGAGTATAAGTTTAGGGTTTTAGGGATTAAGTATTCCTTCTTGAGAACCTTGGATAGCAAGATCTCGAAGAACCGTATGCAGTCATGACCCAGAGCCAAAGGCTCGGTGGGCACAGCCGCAACATGTTTATGGTTTAGGGCGTTTCATGAGGATAGAGCGACGTTCCACAAATTCCTATACAATCTCTTCCTCCAAAACTTCATTCCGCAGCCCGATTGTCAAGTAGCCTTGTTCATCCTAAGCCTGAACCCTAAACTCCGAACCCTGAAGCCTAAGTCCTACGTCCTAAGCAGCACCTCCTTATAGCGAAATGGGTATTCAAAAAAAAACAGGTACAGCATCTACCTATATTCCATATCTCTGTTCAACGGACACTCCCAAAAATGACCCGAAACCCGCAGGTCTTGAACCGAGGTCGAGACTGAGCTGACGACCGCAGGTGGAGCTGGGGCGGGAGCAGAGGCTCCTGGTGTTCATGCGCAGCGGCTCTCAAGGGGTTAGGGGTTAAGAGGTTCAGGGTTTAGGGCAGTCAAAGATTCTCTTTGGGGCTACAATTACAGGGATGAGATTCGGTGGGCTGCAGAGCATCCTTTGGAATGTATCAAGAGTCGGAGCTATTAAAACATGAGCAAGACCCAGAGGGTCCAAGTACCCAATAATTAGGTACTTGGGTTTGGGGTAAAAATAATTTTAGTACAGGTTTTGGGTAAGTATATGATTATTAGGTACTTGGACCCTTAGGGAGAGGTTAGACGGGGTAGTCCGTAGCAATCTGCTCATCTTTCCCATGCCAACATATCATGCGGCTGAGGTTTCTGGCTAGAGGTTGAAGTATAAGGATCGTACAATCCAAGGACCCAAGTAATAGGGTCCCTTTAAAGGGGTTCTAGGGGGATCTATAAGGATATATGGGGACTATGTAAGGGTCCAAGGACCCAAGTTATAGGGCTTTAGGGCCCCAATGCTACCTAATAGTATTAATGGCATCTGGGCCCTAAAACCTTATTCCTTTTGGTCCTTGGACACCTAGGGTAAGGATCATCGAGTCTTCTCATATGAGCTACTGTCTAAACTCCTAGTATCCCCCTTAATAAACCCTATAGTAGTCCCCTATATACTCCCCTATATATCCCCCCTTTAAGGAGTTTAGACCCTAAACCCTAGACCCTAAACCCTAAACCCCAAATAGTAGTTTCCATTTTCTTTTCCATTATCCCAATATATCCCCTATAAAATCCCCCTTTAAGGAGTTTAGACTAGAGCTCATATAAAATGACAAGTCGACTTGGGATGCAGCCCTCAGCAACAATCTCTGCTTCGAAGGCCAGCAAAGGGTTCAGGGTTTAGGGTGTAGGGTTTAGGGTTTAGGGTTCAGGGTTTAGGGTTTAGGGTTTAAAAAGTCTCGACAAATCCCGTAATTTCCTGGACGTAGCAATGAACTCCCCCGGACCCCGCCACCATTAATGCATATACCCCGTGTGGTACCATGAAGTCCCGAAGGAAAACTGATTACAACGTGGCTTGCCAGTTTCATCGACAGGGGATACACTAGCCAAAGCCCAACACCCCAAGACCCTGCACGCAAAACCATAACCGCTGTGGGGAGGGGGATTAGGCGATCAGCAGGTCAGCTGCCCTTTTGGGCAAACACTCCCTGGCAGTTGGTCCTGGGACGCTTCCTGCAACATGGCTTTCTTATCTTTTGTTATCACTGGGCTTACAAGCCTGCTTTATAAGGGCAAACCCTGTAAGACCATGTTAGGGGCATTACAAGTCTTATGAACCCTAAACCCTTTAACCTTAAAGCCTTCTATGTCCAGTTATACGTAATTGCTAGGTCCCAAAAACCTCCACGCGTCGTGGAGTCAAAGCACGCATAGAATCATACTATTACTATATTACCATACTACAAAATTCCCATATTGCTATATGGCTATATTACGATATAACTATATAACTATATACTACTAGTATTATTAGCCAGAGCCTTTAAGAGTTCTGTAGGGGGTATTTGAATGGAGCCCATTTGGGTGTAAGGCGAGGCCTGCAGTGGCCCTTGAGTAACTTCAGAAGCTCAAAAGGAGTCAATAAGAAACCTTGGTGATATCAAGTGGGGGTTTCCCAAAATTAGGGGTACCTTTTTGGGGGTCCCCATTAAAAGGATTATCGTATATTGGGGTCTATATGGTAGTTTCCCAAAATAGGGGAACCCCAATATAGACCCCAAAAATACTATAGTCCTTATTATTGGGACCCCTAAAAGGGTACCCCTAATTTTGGGAAACCCCTATATTGGGGTCTCCCTGTTTTGGGAAACTGCCAAGTCGAGCTCAACTTGTCTTCACAGCCTGCCACCCTCGACCTTTGTGCAAGCTGACCCAAAGGGTCCATGTACCCAACAATTAGGTACTTGGGTTTTGGGTAATAGTAATTATAGTACAGGTTTTGGGTAAGTATCTGATTATTAGGTACTTGGACCCTTAGGGTGACACTCATTTTTTCCATCTTTCGACGCATGGGTGGATTGCAACACTCTGCTCCTTTGCCACCAGCATGGCCCTGGAAGTTCCTATGCCAGGGTTGTCTTTCAGACCAACAAAGGAAATTTCTACACATGTGGGGGCCTTGGGGACCCTGTCCTACATTGGGATGAAAGGGGTCATCATATGGTCCCACAATTGCACGGACCCTAGACCTCAAACCTCAGAGCAAGAAGAGAAGGTCTTTAGTAGGACAACCCCGTCCTATGCAGAGTCGAGCCAGACTTTTGCTTGCAGCTGAGTGGTAAGTGCCGGTTTTATCACAAGCTGTGTGCTATCCCACGGATAGGTGCAAGAACTTGTTCAGAGAAGTGCTCGGAACAATGATGAGGGCTATATGGTTTTCATGATAGTTGTGCTGGGCACGAAGTATGCCAGGGAGCTGGTGTTGAATCCCTAAGCTCCGGAACTCTACGTCTTCGCCCCAAACACCTAATCCAATGTGAAATGCACTCCTACTTTCAGGTCCATTGGACGTGGTAGCTACTTTTTAACTGGGCCTGTCACCCAGCCTATTAATTTCGTGCCTAGTGTATTAGGGGTTACCCCAGCTCTAAGTATGGTTTTGAGCCCAGTAGTTACGAAGTTCATGGACCTCCAAGCACCCCCTGACCCCCTAGCATTCATTGAAAGTCTCCATGGAGGGGGCTCAGACATATTGAAATGGTATGTTCAACATTGGGGTGCCTGCGCGTTTAGCACGTCAAGGACCATGAACAAATCATCTGAGGGAGCGACCACCACATAATTCTTGTTTAACCCTACTTGTCATCTAGCAGGATCTATTCTTACCCTGAATCCTAAACCCAATTGTTTAACCCTATGCAACCCTATATAACCCCTATATAATCCCTATATAACCCCAATTTAACCCCTTTGATCCCTTGGAGGGTCTGGGTGGACAGAATCGCACACTTGAGGGCAAATCTCAAGAATCCGATCGGGATGCAGGAAATAACAGGGTTTAGGGTTTAGGGTTTAGGGGCTGTAGGGCTCTATGCAGTTATATGAGGATATTAACCCTATAATGGAGATTCCAATGTAACAGAGCACGGAAAGTGAAATGAATGGACAACATGAAAGTATCATTGTGGCTTATTATAGGCTGCTATGAGGATCCATTCCTTCATGCCTTGCCAAACACAGGCTTAATGAAGGATATCCCAACTCTTGCTAATGGTAGTTCATCTGAAGGACCAAACCCCAACCTCCGACATTCCTGCGACAATGAAGCCGGCACGCTCCCGAAAACCTCAAAGCTTTGTTAGCGCAAAGCCGCAAAGCTTGAAAAGCCGGCAGACCACCGTGTCTGCACGCCGTTGGCATCACCACATCTCCTTCAGAGATGTCAGACGCCGCTGTGCAGCAGATTCCTACTAGACTAATTAATCTGAAAAACAGGGATCAGACAGGAAAGTCAAAACTACTCTCAATACACCTACTACTCTATAGCATGAACGTAGGCACCATTGGCATTCGCACTTGTACGAGTCACGAGTGTATCTATTTCCACCACCACAATCACCTCCTCCGCCGCTACCGCCGGTGACACCGACACCGCCAAAGCCAATACGATAAACTACACCCCACTACCGATGTTGTTGAGCATGTGCATCCGAACCATGCGAATGTTTAGACATGCCATGATAACAACCAATCAATGAACATGCTGCTGCGGCTGGACCTGTGGTCACCTACAACGCTGCACCGCTAGATTTCTACATTTTGCCGTGTTCTCCCCCTTGGCCAGAGCCATGCGAGACATAGCAAGCCTTGAAAGACTCGCTCCTGCACACAGACGTCGCTCTTGGTAAAATCTCTGCAATAGCAGCTGGACGGTCAAAGATGAAATCTGCTTCGATCAGGAGATCTTGCTGGATGGACTGAACGGAACTATAGTTAGCTTGTAATCCTCATGTTCGGTCAACCGTTTCGATGGCACCAACCTACAGTATTCACGCAACACCTTACGCGACAAACGCAGCGGTTTGTTTTTGTATGGATGTTGCACCCGTTGTTTATGGCTACCAGCTACCAGCTTTAATGTCAAGTTTTTGAGGCTTGTTCATGATTTTGGGTAGATTGATTGATGTCACGTCTTTTTAAGGCAAGACTAATCATTGGGAAGTTTGAAGCTTCAACATATGTTTCCCTAAGCCCTAAACCCTAAACCCTAAACCTAAATTAGAAGAGGAATAGCTCAAGGTTTGTCAGGCTGAAAAGCACTTACTCGGGATCATTTCACAAGGGTTTTGCATTCAAGAACTTCAAGAGGTCCAGTCAAGGGCTCGAAATTCAAGAGGTCCAGTTAATACCAAGTACAGCTAGTAAATATCTGCCAAACCTTAAACAACTGCTTTCAACTTTAAAGCTTGGGTTTAGGGTTTAGGGTTTAGGGTTTGGTTGATTGTTGAATCTTAAACTCAAAAGCTTGAGATTGCAAAGCTACAGTTATTACCGACTTGTTGCCTACCCCTAAACACTTTCTGTGGGACGGGGCCCAGTCCACTGAAAATGAAAACATTGTTTAGTGCGATGGTTGAGGTACCTTCTACAAAATCAGAACATTGGTAGCCTAGGCATTCTTTGAAATTTTAAGGCTTGGAATTCGATTCGAAACTCAAGACAAGCTGAACAAGCTGAAGCCGCCGAATCTCTTCAGCTCATGCTCACATCCCATCTCAATCCCAAGCTCACAATTAATGCTTGTGATGTTGGGTGTATATGGGTGTTGTTCAGAAATAAAGTGCCATGCCGTGGCTCCCCAGAAAATTAATTAACACCTTCCGAATAGGCTTCCACCACCTTCCGCGCGCTGCAATTTTGCAAAGTTTTAAATCAATTTGATATGAAATCATTTTTTGGCACATTACGATTGCTGTGATTCTGATCCCAACTAAAAATCAGAATGCACAAAACCCTTTGGCTGCACGCTGGGAAACCTTCGCAATGCATTTTCAAAAGACTTTTTGCTGGCAGGTATTCGGCTACTGGAAATACGCTGCACGTACAATTAACAACTTAACAACATGCGCAAAAAAAATGCCTGCGGTTCATGGTAGCCGTCCGTATACAAGAGGAATCAGGGTACATTATTGGTCAGAAGCGCAATAAACGGACCACAATGCGTGTTGGGAAACTCGAAAAACGCATACAGCCCAGGGTAACCATTGGTTGCAGGGATTTTGGACCTGTGTAAGACAATTGGGTTAGATTTCGACTGAAAGCCGCTTAGAAATGATCCAAATGCGTTTGTTGGAGAGCACGGAAAACGCATATGGGTATATATTTCTGGTCTAAAACAGAAAAAATGCCCTACATCACTAAACAATGCTATTCTTGGAGAAGTAGAAGCTGAATACTCGCAACCCCACCAGCACGACGCCAGTGCGCAGGTAACTTGCGTCTGTTCGGATTCACACGGCGCGCGGCGCTTGCCTAGCAGCAGCCCTAACCCTTAACCCTACAGGGATTTGAGGGGGATCTTCAAGCCTCTCAATAGCAAGTATGAAGTCACTCCTAGACAAAGTGATGCACCAATACGCCTCCAAACAAGATATCCCAGCATCATATTCGATCCCTGCATGGTAGTTTCGCCTATCAGGGGGAACCCAATATAGAACCCCCGAATACTTTAATCCTCATGATTGGGATCCCTGAAAAAGCACCCTTAATATTGGGAAATGCATATTATATGTTTTTTTTTGCAGAGCCCAAGTCGACATTCACATCTGGAATTCCATCCTCGTCACCCATGACACTTTAGGTTTTAAGGTTTAGGCTTGTGGGCTTCGGGTGTCTCATGGAGGGTGCCCTGGTGCTGCATTCAGGTGCGCTCCCTGAGCCGTATGATCCCACCCCCGCTGGCGCTCCACCCTCACCTCAGCTTCTGTGCATTTAGTGTTTGTCTGATCTGTGATCGTGCTCTTGCTTCTTTGTTTTTTGACCGGGGGTGCAAGGTTTGTGTTGGGTCTGCTCGAGGCCTGTGGGTTTCTCGAGGTGAGCCTTCGCTGGAAGCCTCCAGACTTGCACGACTAGGAATACTTCTTGGGTCCACCGCACAGCCAGCAGCTGCCTGTGACCGTGAACCCTGAACAGGTGAGTGCAAGGCTTGGGTTGGCTGCTGCTCGGGGTCTTTAGTTTTCTTCCTGGTGAGCCTTGTTGGAGGCCTCCCATCTTGAATGACTTGGAATATTCCTGCCGGGTCCACCACAACTGCCCACCACCCGAAAGCTTTAAACAGTGGACCTGTCTGTGGGTTGGGTACGTGAGCTTATTCAGGTTGAGCGTTGGTTGGAGGTCTCCCATCTTGAACGACGTGGAGTATTCTCACCAGGTCGGCTGCGGCTGCCCGTATCAAGCTGCCCACACGAAGTGGCTTCAGAGATGCAACTCGTTTCAACAAGCGTGGTAGAAGCTTGGAAGTTGGTCCCGGCTTCAATTAGCGTAATACGGAACCCCGCTTTCAGGGAAAATCCCCATTTTCTCAATTTTGCTAGCACAATTTGGCTCCACGTCGCGGTCTGGCTCCCCGCCACGGCACCCCGGGGACTTGACTGGGGGACCCCATCCAAGCTGGAAAATGGTCTTGCGCTCAATTAAACGTTTTGGTTTGAGGCTGCCGCCTGTCACTGCCCAGCCAAGATAGTTTTGGTGCGGAAACCAGATAAATCTGGTGGAAGGCCCGGAGGCCGTGGAGTTTAGGGCTTAAGTTTAGGGCTGAGGGTTATCCGATTTAACCGCCGCAAGAGAAGTTAGTGCTTTGAGACACACATGTTTGCGCGTGTTGCTTTGCATCACTTGAGGGCAAGCCTGGAACCCCCAGAATCTACCTGGCTTCTGGGCCTCTGAAGACCCAACTTTACAGCCCAAGAATTAAAGTATATCTTGTTGTTGTAGAGCATCTGCCCCGTATGCAGCCTCTGTCATGTTTCATCTTGGCGCTGCCTTCGTGAAACTCGTGAAGCTGTACGTCTATATGTGCTGCCTACCTTTGACCACAAAGCCTATAAATACGAGTCACTTTGGGGTTTTGGGGGTCTTGTTAAGGCTTCGTATGGAGGACACCCTTCCCAACAAAACCCATGCCCAATGCGGGCTTTGGAACCCTAAACCTCGCCTCTCAGTACGAGCACTGTATTCCCAATGGAAACCTCAACCCTCAGCCCCTACAAACGCTCAAGCCTAAAGGCCCTAAACTCTTAAGGCCCTGAAACCCTAAACCCCAAAGCCCAAAACCCCTGACAAAGCCGAGATCTGGGCCCTGCTGCGGTCATGGAGCGACCCTTGGAGGCCAGAATTAAGGCCCCGAGGCTCTCTACATCCCTTACTAGGGAGGTTTAGGCTTTGAAGTTTAGAGTCTAACGTTTGGGTTTTCGAGATTTGGGGATAGTATGGGGATTAGGAAGTTGTGGGATGCGTAGGAAAATGTTAGGATGTACATGGAAGAATTGGGATATAGAGGGGTACATAGTGTGATACTACTACAACAACAACACCAAAAACAACAGCAGCAGCAACAACAACACCCGCAGCAGCAGCAGCACCAACAAAAACAACAACCACAACCACAACAACAAACCAACAAAACGACAACCGAGAAACAAGAAGGACAAAACAAGAACCAAAAAAAAACAAACACGAGACACAAACCAAGAAAGAAGAATTCCACAACCGCCAACAACAACAGCAACAACAACAACAATAAGCACCACCACCGCCAGGACAGTCACAACCACCCACACCACCACCACCGCCACCGCCACCGCCACCGCCGCCACCACCACCACCACCGCCACCGCCACCTCCACCGCCACCGCCACCGCCACCGCCACCGCCACCGCCACCACCACTGCTGATTCAGTGTTGCTGCTGCGTGAACATTACGAGCCCTCAATCAGCAACTACTAGGACAGAATCCACTTAGCAATGACAATCATCATTCCCATGAAGCCTTTAAGTTCTTGTATGACTCTTCAACTGCCCAGACGGCATAATTCTGTTTACATTTAGATCCTTCTACAAGTCCTCTGGCAAACTAGCACAGGCCCGGCCCAATGCCAGAACCGCTGCGAAGAAGATTCTGGTTGCGGCGCGGTTGAGGGTTGGGCTGAGCTTGCAACATCTTCAATGCAGTTTGGCTACCCTTACACGCCTGAGGCCTCGGAAACAGTGGTGGTGTTGTGAATTTATAGCTAGACTAGATCGATCTTTCCACTGATTGTACAACAGATGAATAAGTAGCATGAAGGGGACACCTTTGCAGGATCTCAGTTCAGAGACAATTCACTTCCAGTCGCACTTCCGGCAAAAACCGAATCTTACTTGGCTTTGCCATGTCAATCCTGGTTAAGTGAACTGGTTTGTTGCGGAAACAGTTGCACCCATGTTGCACTGTTCGCAGGAAATCTATTTCTGGGAGGTTTGGAGTCCTTGCAGCGCGATCTGCAAGCGAACAAATCATTGGTCCTGTTGTTCCAAATCCTGGTGTTCATCACTGTAACGCTGACTACGCTCTTTTGTGAGGCGGCTGGACCCATTTTCCGGAGAATTGGGAGCCGGAGGGCTGCAGGCACAGTCTGCAAAATTGACGGCTGACATGCTATCCATTCGCAGGGAGAAAGACTAAGAAATGAGGAGGCTCACTGCTACAGAAGTAAGTATTCGTGTAATGGCAGCTTTGCAAAGTACTCAAGGATCACACTAGCAGCACGAGTGAGCAGCCCCAACAAACAGAAATCGGAGTGCCAATGAACGTAGGGAAATTTACCAAACGATGGATGGTCCTGATAGTATCGGGTTTGAATGTGATGGACTTGCCTGATGACATAATCCACTTGAGGCGCTTTACATCGCTTACGTCTTCTTTCTTCCTTGGATATGACCTTATCCTTATTATGGCTCGCATAAGGGACCCAGAACCTTGAGGTTCATATTATTTCTCGGCACCCATGGTTTTGAACCCTTTCCAAAAAGTAACAACTGGTGACCTTGCAAGGCTTCCTGTGGCCGCTCTACTGGCCCTTCGGAGGGCCTGCTTCCTGGAAATTGTAGGGCATTTGGTATGGTTGAATCAAGAAATCTCTAGCAACATCCATGACTGTAGGAGAACTAGTACTGGCAAAGTCAAGAGGTAGAAAGAAACAGCCGAAGCAGGAAGCACAGGAGAAAGAGTAGACGCAGTACAAGTCGAGGCAATGAGTATTCACACTACTTACTTGGAGGGTCAGGGGAACTCAGTAGGCAAGTTAATAACCCCAATAAGCCATTTCATAATCCCAATTATACCCACTACTTGCTATGTCCCAAGTACAGGCCCCTAAACCCGAAGTCCTAAAAAGGTCTGCATTTTGCGAGCTACTGCGGACGTTGGGTACTCGGGCTCTGGCCAACAGTCGGGGGAGCATCTCATTATTTGGGGGGTTGTTCTGTAAAGAAGGGACCATTGGGAATACACTTCAGGGGACCTACATTGTGGCCATTTTGGGGACAGGTATTTCGAATAACCACCATTTGGGGAACGTTGGTACGAAGAAGCAGTCTGAACTGAAAGTGGATCAAGACTAGGGGTGTGCCTAGAAGAAGGATTGTATTACATGGTATTTAGAGGTACTCTATCCGAACTAAATCGGCAAGTGGCTCATCATCCAAAGGTCATTGCAAGGCTTTTGACAGTGAAAAGCCCACCCCCGCCCCCCATACTACCGCGCTTAATCAACCCTAAATAGGCCTAATTAAGGGAGCCTTGGAGGGGTGCGGTGGTTAGAGAACGTAGCACAGCACATCATTAGGTGTGAAATCGAAGGCTTGGCAGAGTGTTAGACAAATCTTGAGTTATCCCAGGAACCGTTCAGAGTCCCTCGGTAATGTTGCGCTCAGCTTAGTGTATGCCTTCCCCCCCCAACAACCAAAAAAAAGCGTCCTCAATTATGAGGCTCCCATGATACTGAGGGCCCTGGGAAGGCGCTGGGGACTTTAAAGGGGATGGCTTGGATGCGGTTAGAGGCCCAAAAGCAAAAGCACCTTAAAGAGAGTCGTGCAACAATTGGCCAAGAACTCTTTAAGAGGTAGCGGAAACACACTCAACATTACCTCATGCGACCGCTGATGAGCTTACCCAGCGCGGCCCGACATACTTCGTTTCGTTAATTGCAAGCCCGTAAACAGTTCATACAGGGTTGTTCAGAATCCCTAAGTCCACCTAACCTCTCCCAAAATAGGCCCTGTACATACCTTCCTAAATGGGGATCTCCGATAACCCCTCACATACCTAGTCCCTTAGGGCCCCCCATTGGGAGGAATCTCTACGTTAGGCCCCATGGTCACCTCATGCCGGTCTTGTCTATGGACTACGCGACTGTGGGGAGCAAGGTGAGACTTATGCGATTGCCAGCAGTTCTTGGTTGCTAGATAAGACTTCCCAGGTCCCCTTTCAGAGCAGCAGGCATATTATGCTCAAATGTGTAAGAATGGTTCAACTGTGACTGTGACGCTGTAAGATTTGAATCTAAAATCTTTGTAGAAGAACCATGATGATTCGCAGGTGCGCCAGGTATGCCAACATAGAGTAAGGCCAAGTTCTTGTGAGGGTCCTTGTAGAAATTCAGCACTATATCCTGCCTTGCCTTCACTTCAGAGTTTTTGTCACGCATACACCCTGAGCCTCTGCGGGATATGTTGCGCACAGTGGCCTGTGCAGGTGGTTGCTTACAAGTTGACGTTGACCGGGTGGGAATGGCCAGGAGCTTGTGGTGCCAATTGGTTAGCATTTGCCTGACAACTCCAGAGTCGACTCTCATTCGGGCAGCATGCATGGAATAATACAGTATATTATACTACAGTCATAGTTGCTGAGGACTTTGCCTTCCTGAAAGAGGTACCCAGTCCAGCGGCTTGTTCACAACTCAGTCATTGCTGGCTCTTTGCACTTTGGTCCTAACAAGGGTGCTAAGGCCGCATGCGCTGTCAAGAGACGCAGGACCGCAACACTTTGAATTGTCCTCCGACTCCCCTCCTGATGCTAGATGGGTAGAAAGGTGCTACTTTTGTGGGGCCATACGTCTGACAACCGCCCATGCTTGACTCTAAACCCCATCCCCCTTCCTCACAAGCCAAGGCCCATGACCTGATGCCTGCAGGAATGTCAAGCCTTCAGCTACTTCCCAGACACATACCTGGGAGATGCCCATCCGGGGTGTGTTGCGCCCTCAGTTCTCCTGTTTTGCACAGGTTCCTGAAATCTGGCAGGAATTGTGGGTCGTTTTGCTATGCGCACCTTACTTCAGTTAGCCCAGTCGGACTATTCACTTGTGCTTCTATCTTCATCGTTTCTGCACCGGGTCAGGTGCTGCCTGCTGCAGTCTTCTCCTGGTGGCAGAACCGCTGTCTCCTGAAGCTGGGTCGCCGTCAAGCTGCTAAAATGTAAGGATCGCAGAAGAAATGATTCACTGTGCTCATTACTCTGTCAGAAATCCATGTCATCATTAAGATAACGTGGTTGCTTGACTTAAGTCCGAATTTTGGGGTGTGCCAAGTAAAAAGCAACTCATAGTATTGAAGGGATGTAGTACGTTGCTTAACTCTAGGGCCCTAGGGACCCTGACAAGGGTACATCCTTAAGGGGACCCCTCAACGGCAACCAAGGAAGATCCACAAGACTGGCCACACGGCTGGTGATCAGTGGCTCCCCATGGGCAACGTTGTGGGCTTACACCAGCAACTGTCGACTCATAGTGCTAGTTCCGCTTCGCCTTGATGTTGAGCAACCCCCAGCACCCCAGGATATAGTAAATATTCACCAGAATGCGGCAAGCAATTTGGTACTTTTCTGATTGTTCTTATCATGGTAAGTTTTCCGCACTGGGAATCTTGTTTTTGCAGGGTGTCCTTGAGGAGTAGTAGCACTTTGAATCGCACCACGCACGAAATGAAAACCACAGGAATCCCTGATAAACCGGGTGAAGTTGCTACAACCTCAGCCGACCTCAGCCCAAATGCTGATCTACACAGAGACTGGGCCAAAGACCCGCTACAGTAATCGAAAAAAATGTATTCGCTTTCATTTTTCTATCCCTTCCCCTGTATACCCCCGCAAAACGTCTGAGTACTAGTGGGAGGGAGTAGTGACTCATCCCTTAGATACTCTTCACTCTTGCCATGCGGGCAGTTCTTCAGTAACCCCTATAGTATCCCCCACAAGGATCCCCTATAATCCTCTAATGATTCCTATGTATGCCCAGGGTCCCTAATTAGGGGCCCCCTACCTTGAGAACCTCCCATGTATCCTTGGGGTCTCTGAGGTAGCTGCAGGCCAGCGAGGTTGCAAGCCAGCGAGGCCAGGCAAAGCAATCCCCTCCTCTTAGTTTTAGGTACTCCTCTTAATATCTATCTTAATGATGGGAATATGTTGGGGGAAATGATTCTTAGGGGGTGTGGGGATTTATTGGGTTTACGAGCTTTGCAAATAAATCATTTCTGGGTGGGTTCCAGGAGTGTTTATGTTGGAGCCCTAAACCCTAAACCTTGTGTGGATGTGCCCAACCTTCGCAGTCCATCCTCCGAAGATTCATCATATGAACTGTGGTCGAAACTCCTGCCAGGCGGGTGATACAGGGGATTGTGTCGGGAACCCTGATAGGGCTTCTCGAGGGGTGATGCTAGGAGTTCAGACTATAGCTCATATAGTTTTCCATATGACCCAGTTTTTTCATATTTGGCTTGACTAGGGATCCGCTTCTCCATTCCCCGGCTTACCGGTAGCCCCTGACCTTGTGGTTTTTTTGGACCATTGGAGACTCGACCCGTGATGGGCTTCAGATCCAGGTTTTCCGCAATCGCCTACTTTTACTGCCTGCAACTCCAGAAACAAGATCAGCTTCTTTATGTGTGCGCCAGGCCGTGGCAACGGTGGATCAGCACACATCCGGTCGAGGCGGATCTCTTGGCAGTTGCCTGGGCGCCCGGATTGTACCTGGAATAGCTGGGGCGGTTATCTAGGCACGATGTGGAATAGCTAGGATCTTGGAGGTATGATATGACGATTAGTTATGGGTAGTATGGAATGGTGTGCGGTTTTTTCATAGGATGGGGTCTGGTACGGATACCGGAGTGTAAGTCTAGCACTAAGAATATCATCACGAAAGGGCCCGTCCCCAAATTCAACTAAAGGCATGCTCCAAAAGCAAATTTCCTAATTGAACCTGAAGCAGCTGCAGCATTGGTGCGTTCGTGGTAAGGATGGCGACTATCGGCGTGAACAATGTTCACGTAGGTGCAGGGGATGGAGACTGGACCAGCAGTATCAGTCTTCAAGGTGCTACTACAGGATGCTTCATATCTACCGTGTGTAGCGTACATGCATGCATACGTCGGCATGAACCAACCAATCAATGCATGCAGATATGCATACATCAAATCCGATATACAGGCAGCCCTGGAGATTGGAATTGGACGCAGAGTACATTGCAGAAGCCTTATGCTGTGGCAGCGCTGCTTGGAAGATCGGGGTACTTTGAACCTTTCCGTCTCTGCAGTGAGTGTAGAAGTTTTTGAAATGCGCTACAAGTCCATCACGCATGACAAAGCTGGCTGGGCCGTAAGTGGTTCTACAGATCCTTGCAACCGCGGAGCTTCAGGTATTCGGAACTTCCGAGTGGGAGTTCAGAGATGCATGTAGCAATCGCAACAATAATGTTAAGTGGCGGCAGGTGACTCGTGTTATGCTGTGGACAGGCACGGGAAGCTGATTATGAACGACACTGTTGCTGCTGAAAGCTTGGTTGATTTAAGCAACGTGTTGGACAAGGGTCTACCGCAAGACCGCGCCTCCGCGCAAGCATTGTTCACCGTCCTTCTGCAGTAAGCGCTGTAGTCGTTGGAGGCCAGCTAGAAACCCTTCCGTTTCGGGAGCCGCTCATTTACGAGGTCGTCCTAGTCGACCTGGGCTGAGCTTTCTCTAGCAATTCGCATTCAGGCAATTGCATTGACTCGTTGCGTTGACTCTTGAGCTTAGATCGAAGACGAGCAAGTCCTCTGCGGCTCTGCAGACGAGAACTTGGGTGGGACACTCACACGACACAGTTCAGGATTTCTGAATACTAGGTTCTTAGCGTCATATGCCATATACCCTCCAATATACGTCCTTGTCATTACGGACCTATAAGGACCTCCAAGAACCGAGCCCCCAATTGTTGAGCGACTTCTGCCTCGCAGTGCCTGCATCATAACGACATTTTTGGGTTGAAGGCGGGAACGCGATCGTCGTCCACTGAGCCTCGGACAAGATGCGGATTCAAGGGATTGATTCGGGCTTGCTTTGGTATCCGAGATGTTTAGCATGCAGTTGTTGATTACATCGCATCATGTTTGGATTTCTGCTATCAGGCGCACTGCGAGGGAAGCAGAGATGGATCCGAATACTAGTAACTAGTTCTTGCACAATCCCAGGAATAGTAATACTCATGGGTAGCCGTAGTAATAGTGATAATAATAGTAGCAATAATAGTAATAGTGACAATAATAGTAGTAATAATAGTAATAGCGAGAATAATAGTAATAATAATAGCAGCCCTTGTTTTGGAGACAGCCCTGGCCAACCAAGGCGCCAGCAGCACATCCAGGAAGCCGGCTTCATCAGTTGGCCGCTAATGACCACCGCACCCCACCTCTCAGGGTAGAAGTATGGGACCCTAATATGGGCCCTTAGGCCTTTTTAAGGGTATTCTAGGGACCCTTAAGAGTACATATAGGGTCGGTATATAGTAGGTATATGAGGACCCCAGGGTTAAGGGCCCATACTAGGGGCCCATGGTTTCAACCTTAGACCACCCCACCCTCCAATGATAAATATCCCCCGCTAGATTATCTATTGGTGCTAAATTAGGTGTAGCTACTATCCCGGCAAAGTGGGGGGGACAGAGGGACTTAGTAAGACAGCCCATCATGGGGATAACTGGCCTTCTTTCATGGCTGATGGGTGTCATAGGTGTCATCAGTATACTTGCGAAGTCCCCCTAACCCCCAAGTATGGCTTTTGAGCCAACAACTCTGTCAGCTACAGCCCTAAACCCTAAGGGTGCTTGTGGGTTCAGCGGCAACATGAGGGAACAACCTTTAATGAGGTTGAGTGAACGGCTCTAGAGCTGGGACCTTCGTGGAAAAGTGAAGGTCTTGTCCTGCTGTCCCAGGTGAGCAATTCTTTTAATGCGGAGGGTATCGTCCCCAATACAGAGTGACAGCATGTCCTCTTTTTCGTTATAGTATGTTCGAAGAAGGTCGACTTACCTGGTTCAACCACAAAAACAACTAACTCTATCCCTAAATGACGCAGTAGTTTTATTTTTTGCAATACCTATTACATATCCGGCATGTCCGTACATATCCTTATATACTCCTATACAAACACGCTTCTCACTGAATGCCTAGACATCCCTATGAACCCCAGTTTCCATCTCATTTTCCATCTGACTCTAAGCCCTGAACCCTAAACCCTAGTATATCCCCATATTCTAATCTCTGTATCGGTTATACATCTCTATGAGCCCTTCAAAGGACATGACATAACAATACCAAAAATAATCACAATAATAGTAATAAGAACGATAGTATAGTAGCAATAACCAGACTTACCAATCTACTAATCTGCTAATGTTTAGAACATTAGTTTTATAAAACATTAGACTAACCATAATACTAATCTACCAATCTTACTCAGGTCATGATCCGCAGCAGCGCAGGTCCTGCGCATGAATTCGCGCTCTGCGAAGTTGAGCTGCCAGATGCCCCAGATGAACTGTGGTCTAAACACCTTAAAGGGGGTTATATGGGCTATTTAGGGCTTCTTAAAGGGGATACTAGGAGTTATGGGCTATATATATCAAAGGGGATAATATGAGTTATGGGCTATAGCTCAGACAAGGCTAGGAATTCAGGGTTTAGGGCTTGGCCTGGCTTAGCGTTCAGGTTGGACGGCTTCAGTAGAGGGTTGTGGGCTAAGGGTGTAGGATGTACGATTCACTTAATTTGGGCACCAGGACCTGACTATCTGGACTTCCTTGCAGATGCGGAAGGTATCTTGCAGAGTCGGGAGGTATGTCTTGGTTGCAAGCAGGTTGTGCAGCGCTGCATGCTTCCACAGAGTGTCACGTAGGCGGTGACACATCCTGTTTTGCTCATCCCATGTAATCTCGCGTGAGTTTAACTTGACACTGAACCCAGAAATCCTTAATCTCCGTCGTACAAGATGATCCCAAATCATGAACCCAGTTCTCTGTTATTCGGGCTAAGGCAGGTCGCCCCAGTTCCTTGCGACTTGCTTCTTGACAAGGCCGACCTGTAAGACGCGATCACCCAACAGTTGTTCCTTTTATCTGCATTAGTACAGGATGTCAAATATGGCGGCGAGAAGGAACTACAGGATTTCGGACGGGTATGTGGTGAGTGTTTTCCTACCTGGAAAATGCCTTCACTGAAAGCAGCCCTACCCCGAGGATTCCACTCGTTGCCTTTGCTGTTCCGTGACCCTTCAGGCTTTGTATTCGGGAATCATTCATCACCTTTACAATGTCTCTGGCGATAAGAACAAAGTCACGTCAAATGTGTAGGAGGCTTGCTGGTTCGATTCAGGGTGGAACCTCAGCACATGGAAGCTACACAGATGAACTAGCGAGCAGTTAGCATCCTCCCCACACAGCTTTTGCAGTGCTCCACGCCGCTCACTTTGAGAAGTACCCATGCAGAAATGTGGCAGGGCTGGATCATCCATGGTCGCACGGTCTTCGTTTTCCCTCCAGAACAGGCGCATCGAGCAAAGCAAGGTGCTCAGCAGACCTCCGTGGAATCAAGAGGTGAAACCATTCAGTCAGGATTGACAGTTCGGTAGTGTAGGCCAGAATGGCTAGAACATACTCAAAAACCTACTGTGGAGGATCGATCGCCTTTCTGTTGATCTCTTCTGACTCATCACGCAACTACGTTCTTTCCTGTTTTGAGTCAAGAAATGGCCCAAATTCCTGGAAACCTTAAACCCCCAAAAATCCGCATATACCCTTACATATACCCTCTAACTTTCAAGGCCTTGCACTTCCTGTAGGGAGGACCCTCAATTGTAATGACAATGATAGCAATAGTAATAATAGTGCTAGTAATATTCATAGCAAGAATAATATTCCCCTAGTTTTGAACCTCCACCCGCTCCGATGGCAGAAGGCTGGAGGGCGCTGGCGAAGCTTGCGAGCGAGCTGGTGGCAGCCGGCCCCCCACCTGCGTGGATTTTTTTGGGGGGAGATGAGTATGTCCTCCTTTTGGGTAACGGTTTGGAATTTAGGGCTTAGGGTTTAGGATTTAGGGTTTATTTTGCTTGCGGATATTACGGTACCCAAAATGCTCCACTCTTGTCAGGAGATATTCAGATATCTCAGCACCATTATTAGCCGCTTCTAAATCATTCCAGATTATCTGTTGGAGGAGCCAAAGTGCTCGGCGCCTGAATCTCATGACCGACTGACGTCCGTGAAAAATACTATGGTGCCCAAAATAGGTTTGATTGTGTGTTCCTTTTGGGGTATATTATTTCATAGAAGGAATATGATTCTTTTTCTGGGTTCAACCACAAAACTCAGGACCTGTTTTTTTTTTTGCCAAAATTAGGTATTACATACCTACATACACGCCTGTACATGGGGGTCATATAGGGCTTATATAGGCGTATGTGCGGTTATGTGGGGCTTTAGGGATGTACAGGGATATTACCCCAATCTATAGAGATAATGGAAAGACAATGGAAACTACTATTTGCGGTTATAGCTCCTTTCATAAGGATTACCGTTTTGGGGGGTCTACATCAGGCCCCCCTGTTTATGGAAACTGTTACCTCTCTTGCTTGCTCAGTTGATAATGGAACATATTCAGAGTTTAGGGTTTAGGGTGAAACCCAACGTAAAGTAAACCCTTAGGATTTGGGCAGCGGATCCAGTTTGTCGCCCCTGTACGTACGACTTTCAGAAATCTTTCTGACATAGTAGGGGACCCCATAAGTCCAGGTCCACAAAAGGTGCACCCATTTTGGCGGAACCTCCCCACTTTTTTCGACCTGACGTTCTGTGTGGAAGAAACCAGATATGGATTTGAGGGCTTAGAGGCTCAGAAAGGGCTTTGTAAATTGTACATTGTAGATCCATTCCCTCCATGGATTTTGAGGGAGCGTAGGGAATGCGATGGGGCAGTATACGTCTTTCTACACAAGAATTGTTTGCTGCTCTTTGCTCAGACCTCAAGGGCTAAAGTCTCATGCCTTTCATGTCTGCTGCCTCCTTTTCGGCTGGCGGAGTTCACTTGTGCCCCGTGCCGACGCGTAGGTTGATGAGCCATGGCCGGGAAGATGTTCCAAAAGTGTTCCAGGAAGTGGAGAAGGGAAATTCAAGGGCTCCTGCATAAACTGCCTACGGTTCCTGCGGTAGCTTGCATGACTACCTTGTGATTCTTACGCCTTTTATAGACTAGCTTACTGCAGGTGTCCAAGTCTTCTTTACCACGTCAGTGGCAGGAGCTTACGCCAGCACCGCAGGCAAGTTTTGCTGCTGTGGATTGCAGCCTGCTGGTGCATTCTTGGCAGAGGCAGGGCTACTGGAAGGGGATGCCGCTGTGTGGGGTCTTTCATTCGGGGAGATTCTGACTCCGGCGACTTGGTACCAGCATGCAAACTTTGTAGGGAAGTGCATGCTGCAAGCGCAAGATGGCGCGCGTTTCAGCCTTGGTACATGGGCTCGCCAAAAGCCATTGCAGGCGGTGCCTTCGTTCCAGCACCGGCGCCTGCGGTGGGAACTTCAAGCAGTAGACCTCTCGAGCTGGCAGCTCCGTTGGGAGCAACTCTGACCAGAGTTTAGTTTTCATGTGCTTCTGGTGCTTGACTATACGATTCCTGTAAAAAAGCAGAGGCGCTTTCTGTGGCACTGGCGCCAGCTGCCGCGCACGCAGAGGCAGCGGCAGTGGAGGCAACCATCGACCCTCAGGATGCCATTGTGCAGGCCACCAGCAATCGATTCGAAGGGTTGCACAGAGCCTTTCGACAGGAACCAACAAATCAAACGTTTTTCCGCTCCAAAGGCCTTTGCGCTGACCTTTGTGTCCGAGATCGGCGACAAGACCTTCTTCATTGCCGCTATCTTGGCTGCGGGCAGCAGTGCCGCTGAGGGTCTGAGCCAGAAGGCGCGGGGTTGGCCAGGCTTTAAAGAGTCATAGCAGGCATCTTGCCAGAAAATTGACCTTCTGCTTCCTTCCAGAGGCTCTTGGCCATACCTGTTTGCAGTCAGAAAGATGCCCTGAGGTTCTGACTTTCATCGGAGCCATAAGCGCATTGGCTGTGATGACCGTCATTGCTGTCAGCATTGGGCAGATCTTCCATGCCGTGCCAGATGCAGCAGGCGGCCTTCCCATAGATGACTACGCCTCAATTCTGGCGCAGTCTGCCTGCAAGCCGTGGTGTTTCGCAGTTGTGTAGGCTGTCCTGCGATCCAAACACAACCTTCTCACGAAGCTTGTTCTTGAGGTTTGGCTACTTTGGTGTCAAGCTCCTTCTGGATGCTTCGACTATGTCAGATGATGGCAGTATCCTTGCGGAGGAGAAGGAAGAGGCAGAAGAGGCGGTCAACGAATCCCTGCCGGAGTGGGTGACCAAGCTGGCGATTCCAGCGCTAGTTGTCCAGGCAAGAGCTGTCATCTGCACTCACGGATCAAACACCATTACTCTAACTCTATGAGAACGTTGATGCTAGACCGGACAGTGTGAAGAATGAATGATGCTGCTTTACATTGTTGAGTTCATTTGGTAGTTTACCCAAATGTGGGGGGGACCCCAATACAGACCCATAAATACCAGAATACCAGAATCAATGTTGTGGGGACCCCCAAAAGGGCACCCTTGATTCTGGGGAAACCCCCATGGACCGAAGCTTACTGTAGCGAAGTTGCGCTTCTTTTGGTTGCCGGCTTTTTTTGCGTAGCCGCTCCGTACCATTGGGTACCTCTTTGTAGTTCGAGAAACCTGTCAGCCGGTAGTGCTCCACAGGCTTTCGATTCTGCTTGTCCGGTTCTTGCCAGCCCTTGGTAAAGACTTGATGACCAGGCTTAAGAGGTTACATGTTCTCAAAGGCTGCAATTGGTTTCCTAAAATTAGGGATAATTTTTTGGCGGGCCCCCATAATATGGATTTTAGTATGTTGCGGTCTGTATTGGGGTCCTCCCATTTGGGAAACTATGCCTTTGCAGATGTTTCCCACATGTTTCATGTTCCTTCCTAGCCCCTCGGCCCGTATGCGCCAGGTGCCTTGCGCAACATTTGCAGAACATGTACGAAGAACTCCTCGAAAAAATCTTTGGCATCTCAAGATTCTCAAGAGCCGTTGCTGTTTCCTGGTTCCTGGTTCAGGCCTTCCTCCTGGTTTTTGCCGCGGAGGTTGGCGACCGGTCCTTCATCTCTGCCGCAGCCTTGAGTGCTCAGGGCGGTCCTGAAGGGGCCGCTGCCGTGTTCGTGGGTGCCATTGCGGCACACGGCATTGCTACCTTGCTTGCCGTTGCCCTTGGCGATCTGATCAGCACCTACGTCTCAGAGCTTTGGCAACAGCTGGGTCCCGTAATGCATGAAGGCCATGTCTCCATGTGTTGTAGTCTTCGACTGCCAGATGTTTATATGCTGCCCAAGGAGAGGACGCTGACGTACATTGGCGGTGCTCTCTTCATCTTCTTCGCTGCAACATCTACGGTTAATGTGGTAGGCACTTTAAGCTGACTGTCTTGAAAGCATGCTTTCCGGATTTCAGCTAGGGTGCAACCTGGTTTTCTGCCACGCGCGGCAACAAGACGTCTTGTATGCAGTTGCCATAGCCAACCATCAGTGCCAGAGCTTAAGGTGTCAAGCTCTGTTGCCAGTACTCTTTCAAAAGACGCATGGTGCACAGTGCGCAAAACTGTCAGCTTGTGACACTTGTGACCACGCCCTTTCAGAGCTGAGCATCGCCTCAGGGAAGGGCTATGCTACATGAAGGCAGCACTTGTGTCCCAGAATGCTTATCAACCTAGCAATGCTGCAAGTCATATTCACATCTTCCCCAAACAGCGGTTTTCATGCAGCAGATGTAGCTGGCACGGTGAAGCCTATCTGGAAGAGTCGCTTGCAGACGACGTGTCTCTAAGAACATCTTAGAGCAAATCGACGTAGGACTCCTTTACAGATAGACTTTTTTACAGAGACTTGGCACTTATGCAAATACAAGCTCAGAGATGTTAGGTAGGTCGCAATCGCAATTGTTCGTCCTCTGCAAGGGCGATGCCAGCAACAAACTATGGTGAGGACAAAATTTTCGTGTTTTCCAGACGATGACCAATACTTCTGGTTGAGCAATTCAGCGTGGATGGCTGTCCTGGTGACCCCCTGATGATGCCGAAGGCATCATGGATCTCCTTGAAAAAAGTATGCTTACAATGAGGTCCTGAGGTCCCCGCCCGCAGCGTGATGCGGGTCACCAGGTGTTGAAAGCTGAGCCTGCTTATGAAAAGCATGGAAGCATGTGGCGCGGACTACAAAATTGTTCGCCGATGTTCGTCTGCAAGCCTTGACTATTGGATCTGTTATGATCTGTTGTAAAAACGCCCAGGCTTCATCGAAACTCAGAGGCGCCCAGGGCGCGCAGTTTGTATCGAGGCGAGCTGATAGCAGGGAATGTGCAACACAGTCCATGCCACCACGCGAAAAGCGAACCACAGTCCAACACATGTGCCAGCACGGTGCTGGGATGGCCTGCCGCGATGATCTTTGGATTCGAGCGGCCAGGCTGGCAGCTAGCTAAGGCTTGGTGAATGCCCACTGGGCAGAAGCACACGGAGCAAGTAGTGATGCAGCTAGATGCCAGCCAGCCAGAACCCCACAGCTTCAACCGGAGACTACCAAGCAGTCCAGAATAAACCTGGGGCCCTTGGTCATCAGACATTGCTCTGCCTTTGCGGCCATGGCGGCGGCGCGGGAAGACAAGTCGAAGATGGCGCGTGCGGCCAGCTGGCTGCAGTTTAGTCAGAAGTGATTCAACAGGTCTGTAAGGTGCCGCATGCAGAAGCCCGGGGCAGAAGCCCACAACAACCATTACATGCAGAAACTGCATTTGGTAATTGCTTCGGCTTTGCGGAATGGATCGAGCTGTAAAGGTGCCTCCACAAGCTTTTGCTATGTGTCAATGTTGCATGGAAGCTTGGCCTGCCCAGGCCCTCCAAAAACTTGTGGCAATGAGCAAGTCATCGAGCGCAAAGTCTAGCTCCGACGCCATGGGCTGCTGGTCTGTATTGGGGCAGACGAGGTAGAATACGGCCCAGGTAACCCCCAAAATTCATCCTCCTGTTGTTAAGAAACTATTCCTCCATCTACTGCCAAGCACCAGGGAGTTATGAGACCAGATGCACTGAGCTGCGCTCACAGGCTCCAGAGAGCAGGCGAGCCAAGCATTGCGCCAGCTTTTCAGCGTCAGCGGTCTGGCGCCCAAGTCAGGCAGGGCCGAAGCTGCATGTCTGGCTGTACATCAAGTGCCGCAAAAGGCATTTCAGAAAGGAACGGGATAAGTAAGGCTAATGCGAGAACGCGAGAAGACTCAGAAACTAAATGACACTAAGTATGAACGTGCAACGTGTATGAAGAAACGTGATGGCAATAGTAGTCATATAGCATGGCAATCTGAGTCTTGACTGCTTGCAGGTGATCAAGACATTAGCGAGATGGATGCCAAGCTCCATTCGCTATTGGAGAGGATTCTGGCACAGCGAGGCCAGTAGTCCACACGCATGCCCATCACCAAGTTATAAGGATTTTGCTGCGTGGTATCTATGCAGATCAGGGCCCCCTTTAACATCTCGGAAGACAACCCTAGATATCCCCATCCTTTTTCATTAGGACCCCTCCAAATCTCAATACTTGTAAGAGTCAGGAGAACCTGTGGCAGCAGCCCAGCCTCCTGCTGTCAGCACGGAAGCTTGGATTAAATGCGGAACTTTCAACAAATTGCCTGCACTATTGTCTTGAACCTCATGGCATCAAGGATTGTCTCGAAAGCAAGTAAACGGCTCCTGCACAAGAAGCGTTTTGCGGCTGCTCTGCAGCTCCAAGTATCCACCTGATCACGCTTCAACCCTGCTACTTCTAGCGCCTGCTGTGCGATGCCCCCCACCCTTATGCCCCTAGACTGCCTTAGGCCATGGACCTCAGACTCTATGACCTGAGATAGCGCTCAGGAGAGCCCCGAGGAGCTGGCCGACAAGCTGGGCCCCGAGCCTGTGGAGCCAAAGAAGCCCGAGCCGGTGAGGCGCCGCCTGGTACTGACCGAGGACCTTTGGTTTTCTGGGTGACACCTAACTTGCTTGTTAGTGGTTGTTTCTAGGGGATGAAAGCAACATGGACATTACCACGATAGTGAGGATTTTGTGGTGGGGGCTATTGGGATCCCTTCCTCCATCCTCTACTAACAACATGCCATGAGAAAACTTGGTTTCTTTCCCAAGCACCTGAAGCACCAGTAAGTTGCAGGAGGGTGGGATGTTAGCCTCCGTCCGCGTCAAAGTCCTCGAGGCTTCGAAGGCCGAGAGTCAGTTCAAGGTTACGGATTTAAAGGGATTATATGGGGATTTCCTAAAATTAGGGGTGCCATTTTGCAGGCCCCATTAATAGGCTTGTGGTATTTGGGGGTTTATATTGGGGTCCCCCTATTTTGGAAGCTACCATATTGGGGTACTTCCAAATTGTGAAGAGCCCGGATACAAAAAAGATTTGGAATGGTAACCGAAAGCTTTCATTCCGGGAATGACCTCCCTTGTGCAAATTGCCACGAAATTTTCGACTGAGCAAGCAATCGCATAGCCTGAGACTGCGATCTGGCGATGCCCAAAAACTAGGATCCTGTTATGGGGCCCCCATCATAAGGAATGTAGTATATTGGATTGATAATACACACAAGTCAAAGAATATATATATATATACATAAAGGTCCCGCTTTTTTATCGAAACTCCGCCTTCTTGATCTGTTGCTATTCCAGGCGCTGAGAGCAAAAGACAACACAGTCACCCAGCTGACGCAGAAGCTGAAGCAGTGCCGCAAGGAGGCAGGGTTCACAGGGAGAACATAAAATGGCAGTTTGCATGAATAGGGGACTCCAAATCAGCCTCCCCAAATATTATGGTTCTGTGTATAGGGAGCCCCGAACAAGGTAGATCTAATTATGGGAAACTACCAAATTTTCAGGAAGAGACAAGGCAGGCCTGTTGTTCCAGATCATATGAGCTATAGGCTATAGTCTAAACTCCTTCAAGGGGGTTATATGGGGGAGTATTATAAGTTGTTACTGAGGGGCATACTAGGAGTTTAAACTATAGATCATATGGTACATACCGGGAAGTAGAGGCTAAGCAGAGCGAAATCAGAAGGATGCACAGCAGGTGACCCAATGTTTGGCAATAGAATAGTATAATGTGATACAAGTAGTATCCCTTTCTGTCAGTTTGGTCTGATGCATGAGACATGTCAAGGGGCCCATCAGTCCAACCCTTGACGACATGACACCATTTATGAACTGAAGCTAGACTCTCACCCCTTTTTTGCCATGCCCTTCTCCCACATTCGTCGCCCGCTGGCTGTTCGCATGCACTTTGCGATGTTCATCCTGCTCTGGCGTGTGCGACGGGGCTGGGACATCACGGGGCTAGCTCTAAGGCATACAAAGACTCAGCAGTTTGTTCATATCAGTATCGGCAAGCTCTGGACCTAAGCTTCACGCTCATAGCCTTGTGCGTAGTTCGGACAAGGTCGAAACCTGAAGAGCAAAATGAACGTGCTTGTTGCATTGCGCTGGTACTTTGAAATCAAGCCTCAGCGTCGAACAGGATCGTGCTGAGGTGAGGCAAGCTTAGAACTTCGAAGTCCCTGGTATCATTGACCTTTCGATGTCTCAATGAAAACCCAGTTAAATCCAAACACGTGACCTTAGTGCCGTGAGCCGTGAGAGTGAGAGTAGTGGCAATAGCAGCTGCCGTGCCGCAAAGTCAGCTTGGAACGGTGCCTACGATGACCAAGTGCTGCTCTCGCAATGTGGTGGGCCTGCTTTGCAGCAGTTGTTGCGGGCTTGTGTGGCTAGGAGGTGGCATTGCAACACTTGCTGTGCTGTACGGTTCTCGTGCTCCTCCGCAGCAGATGTGCTATGGCCAATTTGGCCCAGTGATCTTCCTTCACCGGGGCAACTTGACGCATGGGCAAGAAAACACATTAGAAAGTGTGGTTTCAGGAGCTGCCGCCTTAGGCGCAAATCCTGAGATTGATGTCATGAGTACTTCTGACAACACGGCCATCCTTCACCACGACAGCAACTTCATACGCATGACAGGAGAGGACAAAGTTGTTGAATCAACGCCTTGGGCAGAAGTACAAAGTCTTACAGTACTTGCCGAAGTGGATGGATACAACTACGACGCCACGTCGAAGGTGCCGAGCCTTGATGAGACCGTGGCAGATGCGTGCGCCCGCAATCCCGCAGTTGCTTTTGATTTCGATGTAAAAAGCGATGTCGCTGCAGAACGCTCCGTGGATGCCTGGCGGAGGTCCTCTTGTTCAGCAAAGTCTTCATCGATTTTTGCGACAGGCCTTCCCACAACGGGACGGCTCATGGTAAACAAGTTGAAAGAAGCAGGCATGAGCAACCATGTCTCGGTGTATTTACACCCAGGCAGCTATGCGCCCTTGGGATTATACTTCTTCTTGAGAACAGGCATCTTCCATGCAGCTGCAGGTGCATCCATCATTAGCCTCCACAAGACCGTCTGGGACCAAGAGATGGATCTCATCTCGAGCTATGAAGAGATGGGGTACTGCACCTCCATTTATGGAATCCGACCCGACGAGATGTCGCTCTATCCCAGTGCTTCCATCTACATCATTGATGAAGGCCCCTACTTCCCCGACACTCCTAACGGCCAATATGGAGGAGATGGGGGAACAGAAATTGTTACCTACGATGGAGACCAATCTGGCTTCTACGGCTTGCTTGCTCTTGGCATAATTTGCTTCCCGATGCTGATACTGAGCTGGGCTTTGTGCTGCTGTTTTTGTTTGCGCCTCAAAAGAGGTAACTAAGGCTGCGCAAGAGGCAGTGCCATGGTGATGTAGTCATCAATGCCTGTACAAGCGCGCCAACGCTGGAGCAGCTTCTGTTTGACAAGTGAACAGGGCTGCTGGTTTTGGCACCACGAGGCCTTTCAAGTAGGTTTGACAACGCCTGTCGCTTTGACCTTCTGCTGCGAAATCTTCTGCACAGGCGTTTATCCTGCAACGGTTATAACCTGGCAGGAATCTTTAGTCTTTTCCACCAATCATTAAATATTATATATGTTATACATAAGATGCATAGGTTTGTATGCAACGCTGGTGTTTCGTAGTATGCCCACCCACCTACTTATTAAGTTCCCACGACCCTCCAAGTAGTCTTGGTGCGCTGCCAGGTGTGGGACCTGCAGTGTGAGGCAAATGCCGCTGATTTGCGCGTTGAGAGCTGAGGATGGCAAAGTAATTTCCGCTTCCCCTAGTGAGAGGTATGTATGTGTATATATATATATATATAGATATATGACGTGTGTATACTCTATTTCATAGGCATATAAGGACGCCCGGGCACGGGGCTCATAGTGGTGGCATATGCGCTGTTGCACTGCAGATCATGTTAAGCTAGCCAGGTTGCTCTGCAGGTTTTCTCATGGGTTCGTCGTATCATTGCCGCACTCACCCGACAAGCCGTGCATGAGCGCCACCGGGTCATCGTTGGAAATGCTTCTTCAGTTCATGATCATGTAACGGCGAAGAACGCGTCATTGGCCGTTCCTGACACAAGGCTACAAGTGGTTCATGTCCTGGCCCCCCAAATGACCCAGACTGAGCAGATTCTCAGTTGGGTTAAGGTTGCCCGCATCCTCCAGCAGAACTCAGACAAGCTCCCCGAGAAATATCGAAATGAGTTGCAGGAGCTGAAGGAAAAAGAGGCCGGACTTATGCACTTCTCCAAGCTGTCGTTGAATCCATACTTGGAGCTTGTGACACCAAAATGGCCCTAAACTCTTACAGTCACTTACACGCAGTGATCTCGATGAACGCCCCAGCAGTACACTTGTAGAACTTCATCAAAAAACCGCTCATCCGCCTGTTTTTTTCGCGCGATTTCCATCAATCTTACCATGACCATGCTTACTGACATGTTTGTTCTGCTTACCATCAGATCCCTGATTCCAATATTATGACTCGTAATTAATTTTAGCTATTGAAAAAGCTGCTCTACTCTGCTGTCACTACTGGAGTTTGTCTAGATAAATCTCCTCAAGCTGGTGGACAGCATATGGACTTTATCCTAACCGCATCCTGAGTATAGGGACCCCGATGCTACAAATTCAGGGACTCCCCCAACTACCAACACGAATGGCGCAGGAGGAGTTGGCAGACGAGCTCGCTGTCGCGCGCGCCGAGGCACAGCGCTGGGCCTCTGCAGGATGCTCAGTGAGAGCCGCGAATACCAATGCTGCTAGAGGTTTGTTTGAAGTGTAAGCAGCCGTAGTAGAAGTAGCATGAGTTGCAGAAGGAGACCTAGTAGTAGCAGTTATAGTATCAGCAACAGCAGCATCCGTGGTGACAGCGGCGGCGCCGTTGGCGTCGTGGTGGGGGTGCTGGTGCTGGTGGTCGTCGTCGTGGTCGTGGTCGTGGCGGTCGGGGTGGTCGTGGTCGTGGTCTTGGTGCTGGTGGTGCTGGTGGTGCTGGTGCTTGTGCTGAGTAGTCGTAAGTTGTGAGAGTAGTAGCTTTGGCACATATTGTAATTATAGTAGCTCTGACGGCGGCGGTGGTGTTCTGACATTAGTGGCAGCATAGTAGTTGCGGTAGCAGTACTCATATAGTAGGAACAGTGGTAGGAGGAGGTGGAGTAGGAATGGTATAGCAGCAGGAGGAGTAGGGAGGAGAACAGGGACAATGTATGATAGCAGTGTCCCCTATGAGGTTGTTTAGCTTGACCTCCTTCATGCCTGGGCTTTTTTGCCCTCCAAGGTTGCAAAGCGGCAAGACGCCATGCTGCAGCAGGTCGCTCCTGACCCAGATCCCCTTACACTTACAAGTCTATCATGTTCGGCCATGCCTCGCGGGTATACCGCATCAATGTGCTCAACATGACAAAGCCACTTTGGGGATTGTTAAATTGGAAATTCTACGGGCTGTTGGGCGCTAGAAGCGGGCCGCAACTCTTAGCGCTCATGTCTTGGTAATCCCCTCCCCCTCTAATTAATACTAACCCCCCCTTCCCCCCTAATATTAAATATTTCCATCATGTGACATATTATCGTATCTTTATATATCGAGAGTATTAGATATTAGGGGGGTGTGGGTTTAATATTATAGGGGGAGGGGATGATGCGTCACTTCAGCTGTCCCAGCTCTTTCGCCACCAGGAGCGCGAGGAACAGCGAGGCGCCGATGCCAAAAGCATTCTCATGAAGCACCCCGCAGGCCAGGAATTTTACGATTATTATTATTGTTATTGATCTTAAGGTTTATTCTTAGTATTCCTATTATGATAATTACTACTATTGTTAATACTGTTATTACTATCATTAGTATTCCTATTATTGCGTTTATTGCTATTATTGATCCTATTGTTATTCATAATACGCAGGCCGGGAATTTTGATGAGTCCGTGGAAACACAATTTTGCGAACTCCTGAGCTGACGCCGGAAATTTAATCAAAAGACACAAAGAAACTTAAAGCCCAAAGTTTCAGCTTGGACCCCACAGAAGCTAGGAAGCTTGTCGAAAACCCAATGAAATGCATGGAGAACCTACAATGCCCACATCAACCAACGGAAACCTTCAGGAAACCGATAGAAATACGAAACGCTCAGAAAACCTTTGTCTACAACTGAAGGCGTGTGTTATGCTGCTGCTCGAAGTTTATTCTCTCAGCTTAAAAATACCGACAAACCACCCAAGACAGTTGCTGTGCAGGTGAGGTCTTCTGGATGTGCCTTTGACGCATTGTGGCCGGAATCGCGCAGGGAAACCAATAAGATTATAGGGTTCTAGTTGGAGAGTATAGCTTCTATGTGAGGCAGTCTCTTTCTAGCTCCTAGAAAGGGATCCATTGCCTCAAAAGTCCCATGCAAGCGCTTTGAAGGCCCGGTCCAGACAGCGACAGCGAGGATGATGCCGCCATGATGCGGCTGGGCTGCCTGCTCTGTGAGTATTTCCGTGTCCCCACTGGGAGTGTGGCAGAGGTTAGGGACGACTTTACAGGGATACGATTTCGACTTTGGCATTCGTGTTATCCCAAAGCTGTTGCTATCATCACTGTCGCTCTTGTTCTGATGTTCTGTGTAGGAATTTAAGCTGGCCCGTCCTGTTCGATGTGCTGTATATAGGATTTAGGCAAGTTCGAAACCGCATGGCTGAAAGCATATAGTCCCCCTTAAGTCGATAGGATATGGGGTATGTGGGGATCTTGTTATACTATAACCGAAGCCATCTTCTATCTATTTAAGGGAGACTATATAGCCCAGGAAAGTTCGCGGCCGAGCGGAAAATGTCAACCTCGGAAGTAGCGACGAGGACGCTTGGAGTGGGGGGGGCTCTGAAAAGTTGAGGGTTTAGGGGCTTAGGTTTTAGGGTTTCGGGGTTTAGGGTTTAGGGACTTCGCGTCTGGCAGTCTTGGACTGAGCACATGTGAGAGACAGAGAGTTTAGGGATTGCTCATATCGTGGGTATAAGTTAGGTGGACCCCTCACCTTGTAATAGTGGTATATTAGACATATACGAGGACCCTAATATAATCCGCATAATCCCTTGCAGTCACTATTACTGGGTGGGGGGACTACCTCAGGTATAATTGTTATGTATGGGTATGCAGGGATATACAGGGAATTAGAGATGTAACTCCCCGAAAAATCGAGAATCAATTGGAAAGAAAACGGACAATGAAATAGACACCGGATGTATGCAGCATTTTGAAGGGATCAGGGTTTCCGCAAATTGTGGATCCTTTTAGCATAAGGACTAGCGTTTTTTGGGGGAATATACTGACTGGGGCCCTTATTGTTGAAAACTTTCCATATGCTTGGCAGAACGACCCTCATAAAGCTGCAGATTACGTGTAGGCACGCTGACAGCCAATCGCCTATTGTCATGCTGAGGAAGCTCCAGCCATAGGACATTACTATACTAGGTGGCTGTTAAGGAATTTGATTTCAGTACCCATAGTAGGGGTAATTACATAGTAAATCGTAGGGTTGCCTTATCGTAGTAACTTGATTTAACAGCAACCAAGTATACTCTGCCATCATTTCAGTTTTCCTTTGTTGCGCCTCAGGGCCTGGGACAGGGGTAGAGGAACCCATCGCACGGCTGACTTGCAAAACTGACCTCCCGGGCTTTGTACCATTATTGTCCCCCTTAAGTAGATAGAATATGGCTTTGGGTATATTGCAATGAAGATCCCCAAATACCCCATATTCTATCTGCTTAAGGGGGGCTCTAGGTGGCAGACCTAAGCACTCAAAAAATAGAATCTTGAGACAGGCAGCCCACAAGAATTAGGTGCTATAGCACAACACTCAACAATCAAATCTTGCAACATGTAGCCTAGTGTGCTTGCTGAGGGGTTACATGAAGAGATCCAACATGTCTCTAAAGCCCAAACACTTGGGACCTCCAGCCGAGAACATCTACGTAGTTCCGCAGCAGTCAATCATCAAAATGTTGCGAAATCTCCGCGTGTAGGATTCTGACCGGCAGCCTACGCGAGCCGATCTCGCAAAAGCGAAGGCACGCTTTGAGGCCGAACGACGCCTCGATGACTCGGACGCCCAACTGATTTGGGGTCCGTGCTTGTCGAGCTAAATAGGGGTTTTGTAGACGAGGTTCAGGCAGAGCTATGGGAAAGTATAGGGGCATTAAATTGCTGTGTGGCTGACGAAAAGGGGTTCACACTTTTCAGACACTCCTGTACTGTTGCCATCGCTAACCTGCTTTTAAATCCCGGCATGAGGCATCCTACACTTGTACGCGCCGAGTTTCGGCCGCGTCGTTTGCACAATTGTGACTCTCATCATCATCATCATCATCACCACGGCGCCACTACTACGGACAGCTGCTGCTGCTGCTGCAGCTGCTGCAGCTGCTGCCACTACTAGCCGTGTACAGGGTGAAGCGGTGCGAATCTGATAGCTGTCATAGTCCGCCACCACCACGATCACCACCACAGCCGCCATCACAACCACAGCAGCCGCCACCGCCACTGCCACCGCCACCAGCGTGCCCAGCGCCGTCACCACCACCGCCCCCACCACCATCACAGCCATCAGGACTGGACTGCCGTGTATGACCGCCACGGCCACCGCCGCCGCTACTACAACTGCATCACCCTCGTATTCATTGATGCCCAGCCCATGGTGGTGCCTAGCTTAGATGAGTCTTATCAGGGCACTATATCTTGAAAGTATGTACTGATTTCGAGCGTTGCTCAAAAATCATGGGCCAGTCCTGTTTACGCTTGCAGCTTCTGAAGAACGAGTCAACAAATTCTGCAAAGGATTTGCCTGAACGAAAAATGTACAGATCTGCTGCAGCCAAAGTTCGAAATCAGCGACTCCCGACAAATCATGGGGTGAGAGTCTCCGGCGAGAAGCAACAACGTAAACGTAGATTTTGGAAGCAGAGAAGTGAATTTTCAAGAGTGCATACGGACCTTCAGCAATTAGGGAAATAAAAAGCGCTCTCAACCAGAGTATGGTCAGTCTGGGGGCTGGCGCCCACAAGCCAGGGGTCAATTGTGGCTCAACGACATGACAAGAAGGAAAGATCTTGGCAAGAGTCTGGCTACAACTTGGCTTTGTTGCAGGGGCATAACCTGCTAGCTATTATCGCCTTCCAGAATCGCAATCGTGTTGCAGCTGCAAAGCTTGCATGGGTTTACCGTGGTAAGAAGGGTCTCCTACATGAGCTCCCCAAATCCGCTTTTGTAAGGACTTGTCAAGTGATGATTCCATCGACGAGGTGCGCCCAGTCCGAAACGAGCCAGGACTGCCTGCGATGTTGAATGGGTTGCTTTTCAGGACCTCAAGTTAAGTAATAGTAATTTGGGTATTTGGCAATTTCTATGGTTTCTTCATTCTCGCCCAGTCCGAAACGAGCCAGGACTGCCTGCGATGTTGATTTGGGTATTTGGCAATTTCTACGGTTTCTTCATTCTAGTAGCTTGATTTACAGTAAGTTCCTTGAAAGCAACCCAGTTGAACGCGATCTCCTCGGGTCTCGAAATTTGTATTCAAGCCTACTGAACTGATGCCTAGTAGGGAAGAATTTAGTAAGGCAATATGTTGTACAGGAATTATGTAGGGATTATATTTTCTTGTTCCCGGCTGACCCCAGCAAGTTCTACATGAGGTCGTGCAAAGGACCTGTGGCCAAGGGGTTGCAAGCTGAGTGGTGCATGGCTGCTCCAACAGTGCAGGAAGACTTCTCGAAATTGGAGTTTCTCCGAAACCCCATAGGGTTATATAGGGTTAGACAAGCATGATGGAAATGAAAATTGCAACTACCCATGATGGGGTTATATAGGGTTTGTAATTATCCTGGCGGAGATTCAGAGATTCATGATGATTTTTGCTATATGTGGCATGTTTTTTGGGTAGAATTTGGGGCACGCCCCGGTGCTTTCTATGGAACTGGAGAATATCCACTAATCGGAATGAGACTAGCGCACCATAAAGCCAATTTCCAGGACCTGCCACGAAACAGGACAAGGAGGAAGCGCCCAAACCGTCCAACAGCGTGCCGGTGCTTCAGCTGCAAGACTCCGAGGAAGTGGATAATCACTGAAATTTAAAGTCTGAGCTTTCCCCCTTCCGTGCAAAGTCCCCCATGCATAGGTGCATAGGGTACGAACACCTGTTGGGGTACCTCATTTCGGAGAATACCAAGTCAACCTATGTGTACTCACGATTTCTTCTCTTCTCTTGCTCATTACAGTGGTCAGTGGATTATTCAAGGGGCCATATAACAGGTTTCCCGTTTGCGCAAGAGGACAGTTGCAGAACGTCCAGCAGCGGAGCCTGCAATCAGGATCAGTTGGTAAACAGGGGAAGCGTGTCCGAGAACCAGTCGCAAACCTGGACAAAGGCAGTAGCAGTGTCTTGGACCGCATGTCGTCGCACTGCACCTCGTTGACGAATCGGAGATTGACACAACAGCTGCTAAAGTCTGAAAGGGGTTTCGGTTTCACTGGTGAAGACGCTGGAACAAGATACCCTGATTGGACAAAGGTGTGATGCCTAGGCTTTTGAACCCTCCAAGGTCTCAGTCCCAAACCCCCGCATTTTTGGGGATCCGTGCCTGAGGCAAAGACAGTGCCGCCTCTACCAGGCCTCTCGAGCCTGCCGGCAAGACCCGGATTTGACGATGCGGAAGAGGCTCGCACTCTCCATGTGGCGGACATTCTTGTAACATATATGTATACACACAGGTACAGATTTGCATATGTATATATATATATATGTATCTGTGGAGTACATGGGGAACTATAGGGATTTGCTTCCCTGCTCCCCTTCAGCATCGGTTAGTTTGCAGGATGACAAGATGGTAATCAAAGACTGGTGAAGAATCATGTCCAAGGCAAATCCTTCAAGGCAAATGTTCCGGGTTCTGAGGTCTTTACAATGACAGTAACTTTTGGGGGCCCCCTCACTTTGTACAGTAATTGTAGCAGACTTGGAAGCGCATTAACCTTGAGCCGCAGGTCTACTCGGAAGACTCGATCTCTGAAGATATCCAGATGAGCTCTCGAAGCATGTGAGCGCTCTGTTCATGGGCCTGCCAACCAACAACCTCCCTGAAGGTATTATTACTACCATTATTGCTTTAGCTTCATCAGCCGAGCCCCATGATGCCAGCAATCAAGGGTCAAAACAGCCCAGAGCGGGTTAAGGAATGTTGGCTAGCAGGCCGATGGTATGTGTTGAAATCTAGGTTGCCCCATATGCCCTGGAGGGCAGGGCCCAACAAGCCAAAAAAATGCCGCTGCGCAGATCAACATCTCCCTATTCTCGGACTAGTGGAATCAATAGTACCAGGTTGCAGTAATGGCGTTTTAGTGCCACCACGCGGAATGCACATCATCCAGTACCTCGACAACAGTAGAGTATTTTGCAGAGAGGCTGTTTGAAGCCACGAACAGCTGCGGCATGATTTCAGGAAAGGGACGTGATGGGCTTGTCAGGAGATGATGGCTTGTAAATCGTGGCGTGCGCTAGAGGGGCTTGAGTCGAAGGAGCACGCATGCCAGGAGCTCATTCCCCACCCACAAAAACTTACTGGGGTTAGTAGGTACTATGGAAATATAGTGAATATTCCCATATGCCCTATTACGCCCCAGTAAGAAAAGCTGCGCAATTGATTTTCTGGCCCGACGCTAGTTAGCATTGCCTTTCAAAATCTGCAAGCAAGGCGAAACTTTATCCTCTGGCAAGGAAGCACCAGGGTCTGTATGGTGGTTATAATAGTTGCGTCACCCCGTGTTCTTTTGGCAATAGGGGAAGGTCGAGCTCGTTATGTAATTTCATGTGCACTGGGCATCAAATCAAACACTTCCAGATACTGCTATGCTAGAAAGGAGTCAGCTATGTCGAAGACTTCATTTTGGGGGAAACTTTTTTGGAACCAGTTAGATCGGGTCATGCTATGTGCCGGAGTAGAAGTAGAAGGAGGCGGCATCGTCGTATTTGTAATAATGGCAGTAGCGGTACTTCTTGTTGTTGCACCTGCTGCTGCTGCTGCTGCCGCTGCACACAGCAGTACCCCGACTTGACATTGATTCAATGCTGTCAGAGGAGTCGCAGCCCAGTGAACACGTGCAAATCACTGTTAAGCAGTCTGTACAACCATTCCGGTGCACAACGTGGCGATGTCACTGGCATTTGCCATACCCACAAAAGATGTCGCCACCTTAAACCACCTAACAGGACTTGGCCGAACCCTGTCGGCTGAATTTGCCAGCATGCCTTTCTCAAGGTCGACAGGCACCTTGAACTACCATCCATGCTCATGTCACGACTCATGGGAGCGCAAGCAAGCCTTGCATGACCCAAACTCAAAAGTGCAAGGCAATCGAAGGTTGGACGCTGCCGCCACTGGCGTTCAAATCTTCAACTTTCTCCATCATCCTTTGCCCACCTGCGTTCCAGCCTGCCAAACTGCACCCAACACGACCGCAACAGCAGATCTAGCGACCGCGCAATCATTCTCTTCAGCCTGCCGTGCAAGGCAAGGGCAGCCATCCCAAAAACGATTCCCGGCTCGAAGATAATGCCCGCTTTTTCTGTCCAAGCCAGACGCTGTGAGGGCGAGTGTTGTCAGACAACCAGAACGGCTCAGGCTACACAGTCTTCTTGACAAGAGCCGTGGCCGCTGTTGCCAGCATGCCTTTACAACTCAAGATCCTTGGCTGAGCTTGGTCAAGTGCTTGCGCTGTGCCGCGCCAGATCTTCAGACACCCGACTACCATGCAGCTGTCTAGAGCGTTGCGTGCCTCGTTTTTCCACATGGTCCGGCCACATAGCGAGCCCATCGCAATATGCAGATGCTCTTGTCGTCCCCTTCGTTAGAGCGCGCTCAACTTCCACGTCATCTTGGCAGACCTACTTGACCCGCTCGACGTCTCTAGCAATTCCCAACCAGGGAGGAAGCAACATTTCATCGGCCGCGCTCGAAGCGGGAGGCAAAATGTGCGGCCCACCCGCAGTGAATGGTTCAGAGCCAGAGGCACGTCCACAAGTGCCGTCGTGTTCAGGTGCTGGCCCTTCAACCAACCCCTGCAGTATGTCGGTATAGTTCGGCCATTGCACATGCTGGCACACTGGGCACCTGCCTGACCAATCAGCCCGTTCCCATCAGAGCATCAGCAGCAAAATGTGATCGTCGGTCGAAGTAGGAGTAGGGTTGCGGTATTTTTAAGTAGTAGTCGTTGTAGTAGTAGTCGCAGTCGTCGTCGCAGTAGTAGCATAGTAGCAGTAGCAGCAGCAGTAGCAGTAGCAGCAGCAGTAGCAGCAGCAGCAGCAGCAGTAGCAGCAGCTCATTGCCATCATGTTACATCATGTTGCGAGTACCTACTTCAAACTTTGGTTGTGGCACGTTCCACTAAAGGCACTCTCTTCTGCTTAGTCTGTTTACTGCTCACCCGCGACATTCAAGAGCAGCGGCGGCTACTAGTAGCAGCAGTAGCAGTACTAGCAGCAACAGCAGCAGCAGCAGTGCGTCAAAGTTAAATGGCCAATGCTGAGAAAACCTTACGGGAAAGCTACAACACTGTTACACGGTGTTACACAGATGCTTTGAAAACAAGGCTCCGGCTCCGCGCACGCTTTGTTTCAGCTTGCCTTGTCCCTGCCTGCCTTGACAAAGAGGTCACTTTCAATTTGACTCGCAGAGCCACAACCACGCTGGCTCTGGTAGTGGCTTCCCCGGCTTCTTTGTTGAATCATGGGGGCTCTCAAGAAAATATGGTTCTCTCGCAGGCCCCTGCACAAGAACTCCCATATTTCGGCGGGAAGAACATGGGCCCATGATTGTGATGGAGCTTAAGTTTGACTTACTTTCGCACGACTTGATCGGACCAGCCCTGCCGTCAGCAAGGTGCACCTACTTTCAGTATTATTCCAAAGCTTCATAAGACATACTTGTGGATGCAACCTCTGTATGTGCAGCTATGCAAAGCGCCCAAATTTTATTGGAAGCTAAGAGGGGCGGAAAGAAACGGCAGGGACATGTGGTTGATTAAAATGCTGTCCATTGCTGTCGGCGCCTAACTTCTGAAGAAGCTGCGCGGAAGTAGACCACAGCGAGAGTGGAAGTGACATGTCCGCTTGTCAATGACTGATGCTGGAAAAAGGGCGCAGCATCTATTTCTAGCCCAGTCAGAGACTTGCTACGGGCTTTGTGATAGGAGTGTCCACGATCATTTTGCACTGCATTGCAGGCAGCTTGTGCGCCCTCCAGATGCTTGGAGGAGTTTGATGCCGTGGCGGAGGCAGGTTAGCCCAAAGCGTTAGACGGCAAGCAACTGCTGCAAACTGTGGGCTACGCTGCAGACCTTCTCTCCCTTGGCAACCCTGGGGCTTTGGAACCACAAGGCGTGAGCCTTGATCTGCTATCCATTGTCAGCCAATGAGACTTGAGAAGATGGTTTGGCTTGAGCCATTGGGCCGCAGTAGGACCAAACATAAATGTGCCTGAATACACTGCTGAGTTGGAACGGGTGGCCGCCGACTGTGCCAGAGACTCAGTAGTTTGCTGATGACTTGCCGCACGAACTTGAACGAGCCGACTCGCATTGGAGGAAGCCCTTCACCATCTGCACGGCCACATGTTTGAGGCCCGACGGGCACAGAAGTACACCATCCGAAGCCTTGCGCTGAGCTCTTCTTGATGTGTTGCGTTGTGAGGCCACGGTGATGATCTTCAATGGCGGGCATCCGGATGTGGGTGGGTCGCAAATGACTACGCACTGGTGACCGCCTCTCAGGAGACTTGTGCTATTTCCACGCAAGCACTGGGCCAGCACTGAGGTTTTTGCGCGCCTGCACACTGCACGGATGATGACGCAGCGACGGTCGTAAGCTTCCCAGCCCACTCCAGCAAGCTTGCCGCGTTTGGGGTCTGTCATGTTAATGTTGGTGCCTGCTGGCACCGGCATGAACAACAGAGGGCATGGTCTACAACTGGAGCTGGCTGTGCATGTCCCTGGCTCCCAGCTATGACGAAGCAAAAACAAGACTCGACCATAGAGTATAGCTAGCCACACCTCCCAACAATCACGTGTCAACCTTGACTTTGAGAATGGTGAGGCACGCTAGCAGTGCTAGGCTACCCATACTATTCTTAATTACTATTGCAATTACCACTAGTACTTTTACTACTAAGTATTAGAACCTGTATTACTACTAGTACTTTCAATATTACGAGTACTCCTCCTACTACTGCTACTACTACTACTACTACTACTATTTTATATTAATATTTATTACTAGCAATGCCTTTGCTTGTATGGCCTGCTCTAGCCGCATTGGCCCTGGCTGGCCTCGCAGGCGGCCTTTTGGGACACAGGTCTGGAATGTTGCGGCAGGGCTGATGCTTTTCAGGCTGACCAGCACATGGGGGCGTCCTAAAATGAGAGATGCCATTTTGGGGGTCTCCAGAATAAGGATTGAAGTATATTGGGGTCTGTTTTGGGGGAAACTACCGCATAGCATTCAATGGACCTGCATCCATGCTTCGTTAAAGAGAAGCTGTCTGGGTTTTGCCTGAAGGCCTGTGGCTTCGACTACATGGTGTACATCAGGAACAGGGGATCTGTTGAAAGTCTTTTGCCAGACGCCTCAAACAGTCCCGAGCCACCTGCGCTGGAAAAAATGAAGGACACCATCGGCCCACTCGATGGCGTGACTTTACGGGAGGCTGTGGAAGCTTGGCACCAACCTCCTGCATAAGACAGTTTCTTTATCAGTTGCTACAACTGCTGCCTGTCTCTTTGCTGAGGAGGCAGCGCGGCCGGCCAAGCTTCCCTCGTCTCAGCTGCCATGCCATGCGCTCCTCCGCTGGACAGAGGAGCTGCGCTCTCAGCTGCAGATTGGGTGGTTCAAAAACCTTGCACCTTGGTATACTACTGCTATAACTCCGCACCTGCAGCGAGATGAGCGTGTCTAAACCACCATAATTCCCAAGGCAAAGGGTACGTAGGGAAGGACTTCTAGTAAGTAGTATCAGCCGCGTTGTGCATTTGACAGCAAAACATTTGAGAGGGCAGTGTCGCATATCGCTAAAAGAGGCTGCTGCTAGCCGCACAGGTCCTTGGCAGCCAGTGCCCCGTTCCTGCGAGATGTGTGGGCCAAGAAGCGTATTAGCAAACTGACTCGCTTCACGATTCCCGGCTGAAAGAAGAGGTCCCTTCTTGGGTTCCTCTTTGAAGGGGATCCTAAAAGTTCTGGTAGCACGCGGTTTGAAGATGCAGCATCCACATCCAAAAATCTGAGGTACTTTGTCCCTGGGAGGACGCTGGGCCCCTTGCTGGATGCCGAATGGACGCCAAGACCTCACCAAATCCTCGAGCAAAAGAGCACCAAAGAGCTGTTTGAGGCATGTGCTTCAAGCCAAGAGGACTGACCCTGGCAAGTAGGGCTTTCAGGGTTATAGTCCTATATTAAAGAATTGGATAATGGAAAAGAAAATGGAAACTATTATTTAGGGTTTAGGATTTTTTTTCGAGTGCCCATTAAAATTGGATTTTAACCTTTGGGGTGGAAGGCAAAGAGAGCTGCCATGCTGATGGAAGGAACAGTACTTCTACAGTGGCCTCGCGGAAGGCATCTCCAGCTGGATGCATGCTGCTTGCTGGTAGAGTTCTGTGCAGACTTCATTTCCTGCTTGGCGCATACCGTAAGCTCAACGAGAAACCGCAAGCTAGTTCAGAAATAACTAATCAATTTCGTTCATATGCCGAAAAAGCGGCCTCTCTAGATGCGGCAGGTGCCGGCGGAAAGCTTCACGCCGACGTGCAAGGTCTCGTAGAGGCGTTTTCCAACACGCTGCGCAGCGTGGAAGCCGCAACGGCACTTACAACCAGAGACTTGGAGGCGACTGGAACCTGCATTACCATCACAGGTATCATACTGGTACTAAGTACTACTAGAGGCCTTACTACGACCCCCCATTACCAGTTCTGGGGTTATGACGGACCAAATAAAATGTGAGTGCTGGATGCTGTTTGCTATAGGCATCCTCTTGGGCTTTTGCTGACAGGTGGTTCTCATTTTCCAGGAACAGTTATATATGACTTAGTCTTGGTGCCTCATGCCCTGCCTGCTCCTGCGGAAATTGCCAGCAACAAAGATAAACAGCGACTGCAATGACAAGATCAGGAAGATTCACGGCGACAATGAGTATTATCTTTGTGTTCCTGTTTGCATAGATGTCTGACAGAAAATAGACATGCTCTGGAGTCTGAAGCGTTGAATTCAGCCCTGTCAGGCAAAGGCGAACGTTTGGATATCCTGCCCATCAACGGGTGCATCCACACATTACGACATGGGGCACAACGTCGTTGTGCAGATGCACCCCAGCATGCAAAGGGTGTGCACGCAGACCCGAGACATTTTAGGCACGTACTTGTGTGGTGGTAGGGATGATTGACATTGATCTGAGATTGGGAAGCAAGACGTTCGACCTGCCTTAATCTCAGCTTGCCGGATAACTCTGAACGATGGCCCTGCATGTTGCTGTTCAGGTTACCTCCGACAGCCTTGCGAACATTGTCCATACCCCCCACTGGGCATCCATACGAACACAGCTCAGATTTCAATGAATGGCCCAGCTGCTAACGCTCAGTTCGTAGACCGTAGGCTTGAGATTGCCTTGCAGCATTGGAGGCGCGGCAAGTGATGAACGACACAGGCACCTCTTCAGACAGCTCTATATTTTTACTCCTATAAACACTGTTTCCATTGAATGTTCCCTTTTCTCTTCCATTTGATTCGCCATATTGGGGGGAATATCCCTATATATTAGTAGTTCATGCTAATGGCAGCAAGTGTGCTGAGAGGGTGGGCCTTCTCCACTGTCATGCTGCAGCCCGGTGACTTGTGGCTGGGCAGCAAGGTTCCCTTAATTGTTCAACAGATGGAAGTCCACAGAGCCACATCAAAGATGCGAAAGGTAACCAATTCTTCAGAGTTCTACATGTTGCGCATGTATGGACATTGTACATGCATGTATGCGTTGCATGTACATGCACCCGAGAAAGGTACCCCTAATTTGGGAAACCCCATGTTCCAACTTGTTATGCTGCCAGCTTTGAAGATCCATCAGGCTCTACCTTCCTCCTCTCTGGGCTCACCGAACTTCCTCCGGAACGGAAGGCCCTCTCCACTGCCCACTGGAGGTTAGCAGGGAATAAGGGAATCTATTTTTGGGCAGTCTATGGGGATTATAGAGTTTAGGGTTTAGGGTGTTGGGGCAGTATATGGGGATTTATTCCCCAACTCCCTACTAACCACCAGTAAGCCTCAATGATGTGTACGGCGTCCGTTTGCTGGTGTAGCTTGCCTGCAGGCCCATCGATCTCCTTGAATGTCTTCATAGGCTCTCCTGCGGCAATGCTTTTCAAAGTCTTGGCAACCCCTTATACAACCCCATGTAACTAGCACAAGCCTTATACGATCCTTACATATACTTATTTAGTATATAATCCCTTAATTCCTACAGAACGATAGAACCCTATAGAATCTAAAGCCAAGTTCCAGGCTCAGCAGGGGAGGATGTGTCTGAGGAACTCTCCCAGCTACCGCTGCCCTTTGAGGCGGCTTGGACAAGAAAGAGTCACCCAGGGGCTATATAAGGGAATATACATTATGTAGGGAGCATGTTCCGTTATTCCCTATTAAGAACCAGTAGAACACAGGGATGGCATAGCGATTTTAAGGGCAATCTAGGGGTGCTATCCCCCCAGAGTCAAATGGAAAAGAACATGGAAATTACATGGAAGCTGTTTTTATATAGTGCATTTTGGTGGCTAGGGGTTCCAAAAAAAATAGAGGTCCTTCTTGGGGAGTCCCTATGGTAAAAGATAGTGTACATTTGGTCCACTTTGGGGCCCAATTTTGTACATTGGTTCCATTTGGGTCCCAATTTTTGATTTGCATAGGTTTCCAGGAACCGTCCATTGTGAGATTCCCCATGATGATAAGGATGCGAGATAATGGCCGGGCTGTTTTAGGAGACATTTCTTAGGGATGTCTCCTAGATCGTCCCTTACGGCATTTTTCTGAAGAAGTCGCCAGACTTACTAGTTCATAGTAGGGAATAAGGGAATATAGTAGATCGTATATAGGGATTCTGTTCTTTTATTCCCTGCTAAGAACCAGTAAGCAGAGTATATATGTGAAGACAAGCCAGGGCGACTGGCCCACGAGCACCATGCACGCGGCCGCGGCCCTCTACTTGACAGCTTTCCTGACCGAGGCGGAGAAGAGCTGCTACGTTATCTGAAGCACTCCTGCATAGGACTTAGGTGATTGTCTACGTTACCACCGTTACCACCGTAGTTCCTCGGATGCAGGCATGCCGTGTCATGCAGATGCAGGATCCAGACTATCCCTGCTAAAGCAGTAGGTGAGACTGACTTTCGTCAGCCTTATCAAAAGCAGTCCAGCAGCGCCTAACACATGATCCAACCCTGAAGTCTATGCACAGTGACATTGATCTGGTCAAGCCGAATGGACCTTAGCAGAATCCATTTGCAGCCTTTTTGTGTCAAGGCCGGCGTGGACCTCGGCTTGCTGAAGAGAAGGTGGAGCCTGGTGAAGCTCAAAAAGGCCAGCGGCTGAGAGGCTAGAGAATTACCCCTAAGGTGTCATAAGCGCCCCATAATACTTCTCGATCCCCACATAATCCTAGGCAAACCCTGCGGGCACGAAGTCGTATTCCTGCTGCAGCGCCAGGAGATCGATGAGATTAGTTGCGGGTCTGTCACAGAGCCGGACCGCATCCAATCTAGAGGGCCTCTTGGCCGTTTTAATGCAGATCTTAGCCACTTGTAAACTTTCTGGGTGACATCCCCTTGTGTAGGGACTTTGGCAAGAATTCTTCCTGTGGCGCCTGTCTGCGGCCCAGGAAAGATGCAGCTTCTCGCATACAGGCCTGTGCTTGCTGTGGATGCTTTCAGGCTATGGAGGCACTTGAGGTATCTAGAAAAGGACAAATAAAGCAGGAACTGCACGGCACCTGCAGGAGGAGCACGCAGATATTGTGGACATACTGTACACTTGGCAGGTGCTACCAAAAGACCACCAGCTGCTGGTTGCCCTGGACCCGGGGGGATTTTGGCCGTCCTCCTTCCAGACCTATGCAGAGAGATCAGAAGCCCAGCGCTGCACCAGGACTATGCTGACGATGTGCTGCTGGGTGTTGTTGACCCGCTGGCCATTCCTCTGCTCATTCGGCAGTTTCCTGGCCTGAGCTTTAGGAATGTTCTTAGCTATCATACACATTGAAGAAGGCGTAGCATCAAGTTTAGCTGGGCATGGGGCTTTGCACGATATCAAGAAGCTGAGGTGCTTGATGCCCACAAGTGGCCGTGAACCGCCGTGAGGAGAAATTGCTGAGCCTCTGTGCCCAACCGGTGCAATTCACCACTTCTTTCTGGCGGTTAGTAGGGAACAAGGGGATATTAAAGATACAAATTATATGGGGAATATATAGGGATCATATTCCCTTACCCCCTTACTAACCACCAGTATGTTTTTGTCTTCCTGCAGCCAGTGATCTGCATAACGCGAGGTTACTCGCCTTGTGGCAAGGCATGGCATCACCTGGGAGGCTCCAACTGCATTAGCCAGAAATACACCCATACTGTTGATGGAGGAAATCTTGCACAACCTTAAGTCCCTAAAGTCCTAGGAACTACAGTAGTTCAGGGCCCCAAGGTGGTGCAAGATTTCATCCATCAACAGTATTTTCCCTACACCGGTGACCCCAATTGAGACCCCAAAGATTAAACTCCTCATTGTTGTCAAGCAGCGCAAATATGGCCGTGAGAGGGTCGTTGATCTTGGAGCACTCACGGCCAGGCAATACTTACGTCCAGGTTCGAGAGATTCGGATGGCCAGAGCATCAATGCCCAAGCCAGAACAACGTCCATGTTTGAGATATTCCAATGTCCAGACCTTCCGTGCCCAAGCCATGGTAATGTCCATCACCACAATTCCAACAGGGTTTTGTGACAACAGAAGCCCGAGGAAAAACAAACGCTGAAAGCTTTGTCTTCTGTTGACGGACTGCCGGCGTCAAATCTTTTTCCACCACCGTAAAATGCACAACTGCATTCCAAATCCCCCAAAAAAGAGGGGTTTCGGATACATCGATGAACGTTTCACCACCAAAGCATCGCCACTTGCGTTATTATTGGGACTCCAAGGATAGTGACCCTAAACCCTAAACCCTATAACCCTAAACCCTAAACCCTATAACCCTAAAGACCCCTCATCTTGGGAAACCCCCCCACATTTTGGGATTCTGCAGCCAGGCTCTGGAGCCCAACTCCGACATTGAGCGCCGCCCCCAAAAACTCACAGGGAAGATGCGGATCTTGCTGCACTATTTACTTACTGGTTCTAAGCAGGGAATATATATATACACATAGTACATACATATACACGTATTTGTATATATATATATGTATAAAAGATGGGGATAATATGGGGATCATATTCCCTCATTCCCTCTCGGAACCAGTAAGTCTCCGTCTGCTTGAACGTGCATGGGGTGCTGGAAGGCTGCGGAATGTGAGGGCTTTGGCACGCAGGGTGCCCAGAAAATGATGGTTTTTTGTGACCCATTCGAACTCAAAGCAGACGCCACGTGGATCTCAGCTAGTCATAGAAAGCTTGGGGTCCCCAGACGCGAATTCGTTGGCTTCGCTTCATTTGCATGCACTGCTCTCAACCTCCGGATTTTACCGTAGACGCGTGAATCCATATAACCCCAACATTATAGTAGTTTCCATTTTCTCTTCCATTATCCTAGTATATACCCAAATATAACATCAAAAATGACCATTCTGCATGCAGCGCAAGCCTGTCGCAAAATCCCATCCATGTCCGTGAGCTCCACTGCAGCTTGCATACTTGACCGCTATGGCCGCCATGGATCTGCCGGAGACTTCGCTACTTCCAGGCCAGGCAGTCCAAGTGACTGCCGACGAGGAGTGGCTGAAGACCATTATAACCCTAGCCCCTACACCTACAACAGGCTCAGCTCCTAGAACTGGAAACCCTTGAAGCCCTAAGCCCCTAGGCCCTCCTGACCCCTAAAATCCCCAAGTCTCTAAACCCTACAACCTTAAATCAGAGAAGAGAAGGAGTGGCTGAAGGGCATCGTGGCCTCTCATCCCTACTTGGCCTGGACCGAAGCCTGCTCAAGTCTTCTAGGAGCAGCAGGCCCAGGGGTTTGGATGCACAGTGCGCAAGGGTATATGAGCTATAGCTTACACTCCTTAAGGAGGGTTCTGCAGGGGATTATGTGGGGGAGCATTTTAGGGGTTACTCTGGGGATGCTAGTTTAGACTATAGCTCATATAGGGCTATGTGGGTTTGGCAACAAGGGGGAATTGTCGGGTTTTGAAGGTGCAGGATTTAGGGTTTCTCCAGGTCTTGGGTCCTTTTTGTTCGATCCGACGGATGGAATTCCGGTGGAGATACAATGCGGCAATTGAAGGCCCGAAATTTGAGAAATGCTTATCCAATCCTGGGAGAACATCTGCAATGCACACAGATATCTATCTATCGTCCGGTCATGGAAAGGGGCCGGTCCTGATCCAACCGGAGCGACTATCCAACTAGACTCTAGACATATGGAGATTTTCCAAAAAATAGGGGTACTTTATAGGGGTCCCAATAGTAAGGACTGGTATTTTGGGGTCTATACTGGGGTCCCTCTATGTAGGGAAACTACCATTTGGAGGTCTTGTGGAGGATGTTGACCTCACGGATGGCACGGCCAAGCTGCAGTCGTTTGTCCGGATGTCAGCTGGCCCTATCAGGGAGATCAAGGCCAGCAAGCTGCCAATGCCTGTGAGAGAGGTTCACATCAAAACTATAACTACTCTACACAAATCCTTGCTTCACACTATTTCACGCATTGGCTACCCAGATATTATAGCCAGCTAGTCCCAAAACTATAGGTACTTTTTTGGGTGTACATATACCAAGGGCCATCCTAAACCCTAAACCCTAAAAAAAACCCTAAACCTCAGGCTGTGCAATGGTTACCACTTCCAGCCTTCACCGTGCTCGCGGAGCCTCATGCTGCGGAAGTGCGCGCAGATGTGGCTGCTCCCCCAAAAGAAGCTCGTCCTTTCCTACAGGTCGTTGATGTTGTCCCCTCCCCAACAATTGAGGCCTTCCTGCGATGGTAGTGAAACATATTGCTGGGAATTACAACCAAGTCGGGGGTGCGGGTGTTCGCTACCTATTCGGTTCCAGCCATTTTTGGCCGTGTGACTTACAATGGGAACAAAGGAAGAGCGGGACAAGGATTCCAAGGAGCTCCCCAGACCACCTGTAAGCCCAGAGCGCCAGGCAGATTTGGAATCTGGGTGGCCATTAAGCAGCTGAATTTGGGTTACTTCTTGGGGTGTTACGGGGGCGTTGTAGGTGTAGACTTTAAGTCCAGTGATTTATGGTGGTGACCATGGCGTTTCCTAATGTGCCGGTCTAAAACGTAGACGATTGGATATAGGATGCTTGACAAGCAGTATGGTTTGATTTCGCATGGAGTTCAACTAGTTGTATTGAAATTCCATCGCGGCCGCCCAGGAGTGGAGTGCAACTACTGGACACAAACTTCCGCTGCTGGGTTGCAAGCATTCAATCGGCGCAAATTTGAAGTTTCAAACTTGGCAGTTCCCTTCCCCAGGCCTTGATGTGAGGCACCTGCATGTTTTCTCTTCAATTTCTTGTGGGTCTCCTTGATATCACCATCTAGCTGGAAAGAGCAGTTGCATTCTCCACAACGTGCTGTGGAGGCTTCACGTTGTGATTGTCCGGATGGATGGCTGCTTGCACTGAATCAGTGGCAGATGGGCTTTGGGGCACTGCTTATGCTCTGACTTGATTTTATTTCTCTAGTTGGAGTAGTGTCATAACCAGGGCTGGAGGTCGAGGATATCGATATCAACAGTAACTATTTAAAAAGTGTTTGGACATGTATGTTCCGTTGCTTCCGGGGTGTTGATATGGCACCACTAGCCACGCGTTGAACCTCGGGCCACAGTATTGGTAATTATACCCCAGCCTCTTTTTATTCTGCATTATTCCTTACATATAGCCCAAGCATTCATTTCCATTGACTTTGTGTCTGCTGAGGCTCGGAATTTGTGAGGTCGGTCTCCTCTCTCAATGACAGATTGGAGGACTGGAGTAGCATAGCACAGTAGCAACCTTGCAGATGCTCAAGTTATTGCTTGCAACCACATGGTCTAGGGTATAGGGTTTAGTCCCTGATTCATAGCTGCTCATTTGAGCTGTGTGGCTAAATTCCACCATGCCTATCCAGCTTGAGGACTTCAGACGAGGCATCGCTGCATATCTGCGGAAGGAGTCGGTTGTACCAACTGTTGTGGTAAAGATTGGCTCAAACATGGGGATCATCAGTTGGGGGTGCGGATCCTGGGTTGGTGGCCCTTCACACACAATAGGGTTACGGCTCTGGGGCATTTCAGGGACCCCACTTTGAGAAATAGCCCTGTAGAGATGACGGCCTGAAGTTTCCTGGCATCTAGGATGGAACCTTTGTACCTGCAATTGAAGGGCTTCTCCCAAGCAAAGGAGTCCCTTCGGGGCTCCTAGGGCCGAGGGATCATCGGGACGCTTGAAATAACCCCCAGCTCCCCAAACCAAATTGTTCACCCTGACTTCTGATCCCTACAGTTCAACGCTCCACACATGGATCCAAAATTGGCACGTGGGATACTTAGCACGAAAGGGAGGCGGCGGCTTTAGTCTTTCTAGGGTTGGGTTGCCTGCTTCTTCTTGTCGAAGTACTATCCTTGCCACTTTCTTCCGCCCATGCTGCCTCTGTGTCGAGGATGTTTCGCAAGTGGACGTTGTGCATGAACAGACATTACTGCCAAAAACTGGGACGTTCCGACAGATGTCAGAAATCCTGGCTCCTGGATTGAGCATCCTGTCAGCAGTTGTCATGAGATTTGTGCTCAGTCTTAGTACGGTTTCTGCCCTAATTAGGCCTGGTTTTACTGTTCTCTTCATGCACTCCCAGGACTTCAGCTCCTTCTGCGGCGGCGTAAACTTCACCCGGGCACGGCCAAACGTTTGACGAAGGAACTCAAGGACTTCCATGTCCCGTCCGCGCGGTAGATGTTGGCATGGTTTTCCTGTACACGTCTACATACGCTCCCCCATGTTTTTGGGTGCGATTCCCGCGCATAGTCCGCAATGAATCCTTTGCCTCTTTCCCTACCAAGCACCCAGGACCATGAGCGCGAGCCGTCAAACGTTGATATCGAACCGGTAGAGGAGCCACACAACTGGGTTGCTCTTGAGGGGTTGCTTCTGGATTGTAGGATACAGGATCCCTAGCGCAACCCCAGCCCAGTGAGAGAAGCGCTCATAACAGCCTCGCCACAATAGTGGTCTACTGTGTTGGCATTTTGTTAGGAAGAAGGGTAGTTACTGCACGGCAGTCAAAACAGTCAGAAGAAGTGTTGAGGAGAGAGGGTAGTCTCCGGTAGATGAAGGACCTCGACTTTGACGGTCCCAGCAACAGATGGAGCGCGTCGTTACGTGGCCCAGCAGACAGCCCTTACGAGGGTGGAGTTTTCAAGCTGGAAGTGAAGTTCCCAAATGACTATCCATTCAAGGCGCCGCAGATCAAATTCACAACTCCTGTATGGGCTCCAGATGTGAACCCTCAGACTGGTGCGATTGACTTGGATATTCTGGGTGCTTGCTGGTCCCCAGCGCTCACCGTCCCAAAGGCGGGAACCTGTCCAAACCTCGTAAGTAGAATTGATTGGCAGATTCCTCGGATGATCACCTCCGCCTGTCTGAAGGTCATGATCAGCATCACCATCCTTTTGCAGGTGGGCCGCTGCCCAGCAACTACTTGGAGGGTCATGGGGATTTAGTAAGTAGGCTAATACTGGGAATACTTGCGGCGATTACATGACATCTAGGGGGTTATTGACCTACTTACCAAGTCCCCCAGGCCCTGCAAAGTACTCATCTACACTGCGGGCAAGCGGGGAGCGTCATGGGTAAGATTTCTGATTCTACAACCTTGCTAAACTGTAATCCCTCAAGTTGCCTGTGCGTCTTCTGGGTTTAGGTTTGATATTAGGGTTATATTGGACTTATATAGGGATAATGGAAAAGAAAATGGAAGCTACTATTTAGGGTTTAGGGTTATTCCAGAGTCCTAACCATGTGGGCTTTGTTTGATGGGGTTTGAAAAGGAGTGTAAGGACCGCAAATTCAAGGGTCCACACTGCTGGCAGGGGCTCGTAGTTCAAACGTAGATCTATCCTTTTCCAAAGCATAATGTTCTCTCTGAATTTAATGAGGCTTGCTTACTTGATGTAGTTGAAAGCGCGATCGCGCGTCCGCCTCGGCAGCCGGGCTGCAAGACATGGCAAAGCAATGATGCCTGGCAAGGCTTGGGGTTCGCTGCGGGAGGGGGGGGGGGGCTCGAAACCACGAAAAAGCAAAGATAGCCCCATACCCCCTGCCCAGAATAGTGTCACTGGGGGCATAGGGAATCCCTGGGAAGGGGGAGGGGGTAGGCTGGATCCTGGTCAGCTTGTTTTAAACGCCTGTCGGCCGAGGCGAATTCCCCAACAGTGACCCGGAAAAGAGGTCCCTAAACTCTAGCCCCAGCCGTGTGAGGACCCTGGTAAGGACGGCTGTGGCAATCCATTGGCCTTCAAGCAACGCCGCTGTGCCATTGATGGTTTTGCGACAAGATCAGGTGATTAGGGATATGGGAATGAAGGGGTGACAAAGGCGTAATTTGGCTTGGTCGTTGGAAAGGGTCCTAGCATTGCTACAATATCCCACACAATATGAACTTAAGAGTCGATTTTTCAAATAGTCTAGGTAGGCCCCTGGAATATTTAATATTTTCCCTGATGGCTTTAATAACGGACCCTATATATTAATGTTTTTCAAAGGGTTTTAGGGGCCAATCCAGTAGTGCCCCAGCAATGACCCAGGTCAGGAAAGCATTGCCGAGTTTGAGGATCAGGCCGGTCAGCACAGTAGCTTCAGCAGCGAAGCTGACTTGGGGGGTTATCTAGGGATAATGGAAAACGAAATGGAAACTACTATAGTATATTGGGGTTCTCTAGGGATAATCGAAAACGAAATGGAAACTACTATA
>CAJNIZ010005669.1:29257-50964 GCA_905231905.1 Symbiodinium pilosum | reverse complement strand
GACGTGGGGGGGTCCCCCCCACGTCATTTGAAAACTTGGAAATAGGAATTATTCCTATTACCCACCCCCCCCACGTCTCCCCCCCCCATAGGGGGGGGGAATACTCCATCAGAGCTGATTCCAACGAGCTTGTTCCAATTCCTCAAGAAAAAAACCCTGAGATCCTAAGAGTGCCGCCAATTTGGAGAGAACCTACAGTCCCGCTTAAGTAGATAGAATATAACTTTGGGTATCTTGTGATAAGATCCCTATATATCCCATATTCTATCTAGGGGGAACCTATCCTGTGAAGGAGAGCCAGCAGTTGCTGCTGTTTATGCAGGTGCTGCAGAATTCAGGCACCTCGGAAGTAACATCGGGGTTTAGGGTTTAGGGCCCAAACTGTGGGACCTTTCATGTTGTGTCTTGTTTTATTGTTTTGGGCGGACAAATGAAGGGGGCATGAGAAAGGCGCTCACATAAAGGGAATGCACCCTCATCCCGCACCTGCTACTGAATTTTCCCTGTATGGTCACACTAGCCTCTCCAGACGTATGTGTGTGGTTGCATGGGTCGCTTCATTGTAAAGGGGAGAGGATTCTTGAGATGCATAGCTTGATGTCTGCAGCTCCAACTGAACAGCGTTGCAGAATGTCTGATCAGGCGATGTTGTCGGGCGATTGGCAACAGCTCTCGTGCAAGGGAACAAGATGCTTGGCTTGGAGAGTCCGTGAACCATTCATGCAAGCATGCGAGACCGCACGCAAAATCCATACCCGTGCCACTGCGATACATCATTGTAAAGAAAGAGCTTGAGAATGACAACAGTGCAGTGACACTGGGAGCAGCATTCGCACGCTCCACCCAATGGCTTTTTGTTGTGAATCTCCCTGCTATGGCTGGCTGCAAGATCTAAATGTATATTTCCAATTTGTGGCTGCGTGAGCCTGTTTGGGATCAACGGCCTTGTTACTGCAACTGCCACTACTCCTCCTGCGCCACTCTGAGGATTGTTCTCCTGACGTGGATGCTGCTTCTGACGGTATGCACCCAAGCTTTGAATGTGAGGACACGTGCTTCGAATGTATTTCCCTGAAGCTTGCGGATATGGTCACGAGCTGGCAACAGGTAATCATGGCCTGGCTGCGACCCGGCCACACCTCTTAAAGAGATCCAAGGAACCCTCAACATGGTGACACAGCCCGACCGTTCTGGAATTGGATTCATGCGGTATGCAAGTCCTCATTTGAAAAACCGGCATAGACCGGCCCCAATCGTAAAAAGGCATTCCTTAAGCCTGTCGCGAGCAACCGCAACACCTATGCAGATTCGCTTTGTGGGTCTTTTGTCTTGTGTATTTACCTCGTCAGGAACTATAGCCCATATTGTAATGGAGAAGGTTATGCTAGACTGTCTAAAGGAATCGCAGCGCGATGCCTTTTATCGGCTCGCGGAAGCGTCAATTCCGGGAATCATCCATGCTACGAGCAAACAAAAAGCTTGCTGCTTATGTTTTGCAGCAAGAAACCCAGCGCCATTAAACGATGAAAGTTCGGCGGTCACACAGAGACGTCGTTTTTAGTACTTTTACCGGTGCTACAAATGAGTGAAGCGCTCACAGAAGCATCAATTCTGGGCCTCATTCGACACTACCAACACTGCCACAAGTGGGTCCCTATATAGGGTTACATGGAGTTATAGGGGTATATGTATCCAATATTGATGGAGAATCAAACGGAGAGATAATGTAACGTGAAAGGGAAACTACAGCAGTCTAGGTAGCGATGAGCCCATATTCCTTACTCTTGGAACAGCCGCTGCGTGGTAAACTAACGTTACAGCGAACGCACAGAAGCGATGGCCCCATTACAAGACCGGAGTCAGAAGTCTGAAGTGTAGACTTGTGCAGCTCCCATCTCACTTTCCAGTTTCTTTACCGTTTGATTCCCCATTATTATTGGGTGTATATATATATAAATGTATATATTGGATATGTATATATATATATCTATATACCAGTATAAACTCAATCTAGAGATTGATGAGTACGATGGATCACTTACGTCTTCGTTTCGGAGCTCAGGATCAGGTTTGAAAACTGCGGAGGGGGAGTCTGAGGTAGCTTGGTGCCAGCTCTTTAGTTTACAAGTATGACGCGGGGCGGCAACAGTCCGCAGTCTGGCGATTGACGACAGTGAGTGATTCAAAGTGTCGGGATGAGGTCAACCCAAGAAGGCGAGCTGGGGTTTGGAAGTTTGGATTCCCTTCCCGCCATCATTATCATGATCATCATCATCATCAGCATCAAGAAGCTGCGCTGGCATCAAATCTTGAAACCAGTGCATTTTTGAGATCTTTTTCCTTTAGGTTTCACGTTGGGAGGGATTGCTGCGGCAGTTTCTTGTGCCACCAGAGTTCCCCTACCGTGCAAAGAGCATAGTAGCTACCCAATGCTTACACCATTCTGTGCTCTTCCGTTCCGCACTATTTGTTGCCATGAAGGAAGTTCTCGGACCTTGCGAAAGTCAATTCAACCATCCCCTGAAATACGAGATGTGTTGATTGGTAGAAGGTTGTTGGTGCAGGGAAGCTGCAGAGTGGATGCGGTGCTGCAGGGTGGTCCATTCTATGTTCTCACGGTTTTTCATTGTCCGTTAGATAGCTTGCCCAGGCTTCTTTCTCCGCATGCCTGCTGACGTCTGTGTACGACACATCAATGTGGTCAGCAGACTCAGTGAAATTCCTCGCATCCACGATCATGCGGCTGCATGGTGCAGAAGTGTCAGCTCGAGATGTCGACCCCTGTGCCCAGGTTCAGCTATAGTTTCGCGGTATTCATCTTGCCCGCAACTGGATTGCTGTTCAGGAACATAATTTAACTTACTATACTGGGGAAACCACATTAATTACGATATATACTCATGATGGTAACTTAATTAAGTTTCCTTGACAGCAACCCAGGCAATATGTGGCTTGTTCTATTTTTCCCGCGGATTACTGGTGCTGCGCTCGGATGGACAGATTCTGGCCAATGGTCCCGTCGCAAGGATAACCCCTATATAAACCAATATAGTAGTTTCTATTTTCTTTTCCATTATCCCCAATATTAAATAGATATTGGGATAATGGAAAAGAAAATGGAAACTAGCATAGTGGGTTATATTCGGTGTGTCCCAATATTACCCACTTATTATCCCAATATGCCTGCAAGGTTACGACCATGTATCTCTATGCTCGCGGCCTTGGGCAGCAGGAAATGGCAGGCTACCCGGGCCTACAGGGTCATGACTGTCCCAGGTAACTTGTGGCAGGATGGTGCGATCTAAGGTCCAGGAGATCACCGAAAACATGGGATTCTGCGGCCAGATGGGTGCCCTTATTGCCAATGTTGCAGCTTTTGCTCCCTGGCAGAGGTCTGCATCGTGTTTTTACTTTCCGACCTCAGTGTACTTGGGCCCGGTGGTTCCGCAAGATGACGATCGCATCGAGAAAAAAGATTGGCATAGTGCTAAAGGGTCCACCACATCTTCAGAGGACAAACTTTTGTGGCTGTAGGATAAACGCAATGACTGCTCCGCCAACTGGGTTGCTGTTAAGGAACTTAAATTAAGTTACTATATTGGGGGAACCCTATTATTTACTATATATACCGTTATGGTAACTTAATTTAAGTTCCTTAACAGCAACCCAGCCAAGGTTCTGGTGAATCTTTACGCCTGAGCACAGAGCAGGGCCAACAAGACGGCATCAGTCTCACTGTTACAGGAGAGCCGTGTCCGAAAGGACGCAGCTCGATGAGTAGAACCAATGAACACGAAGAAAGATGATGGTGTCATTCATGAGATCACTAGCAGAACTTGTGCACTTGCAATGCCAGTACTAGTGATGTTGGTCATGTCATGTAAAGAGATTTACCGGAGATCAGAATTGTTTTTGGTAAGCGTTCATGTCGGATGCTGAGGCATTCAGCGTACAGCGCGGTGCGAGCGTGTTACGCAGATTGCGTCTTGCTACCCCTTGAGGGCTCAGTCTGGTGCCAGCATGATCCCCAGAAGGCACGGCACGTTAGTTACACACAACCAAGCGTGCAAGCTATGCAGAAAGACATGCTAAGTGTTATGGGGAAATTTGCTGAACAGTACAAGAGGGCGAGGTACATTGGCAGCCTTTGTGAGCCCTCGAAGAAGTTTGCATCGCAGCCTCCACTTGAGTTGGACAGCGCAGCTAGCTTTGCTTGACGAGCATCACTGCGCAGGGCGATGGCGTCCTTTCACTATTTGGTATTCTTCATAACATAAATGTGTTGCTTTGCATTCTCGCGTGGACGGAATGCTTCATCCTCATAATGTTTCAAGCTTGGACACGTCGACCAATTGGGTCGCGAGTCCTCCGTTTATTTGCACACCATCGCTGAAAGGCGCCTCCGGAGACTGCAAGTTTACCGATGTGCAGCTAGGACTTGGCTCTGCCTAAGAATACACAAAGCCATTCCTTGTCAAGGCGGGTTCTAAACATTCCCCCCTCCAAATAAAGGGGTACCCCAATCAAGTTTGGGAAGAGTTGTTTGGAGGGGAACTCAAAAGGCGGGACTCGTGGGCTTCCAGTTCAGAGCTCGCCAATATTCCGATTCGGGGCAAAGTTCGCTCTATTCCGCACCCTTCTCATTATTCCGTTGGGCCACAAGTCGTTGTATTGACTACAATGACTAAAAAAATCTTCTATTGTTGCTCTGGCCCAAGCCATGGCCCGCTTTTTGTATGGGTTTATGTCGTGTTAGAGAAACTTCACCACAGCGCCGCTTGAAGGTTTTTGGCAAGCGAAAACAGGCTGTGCTGACTGATTAGTGCAGTGGCGGAGGCGCCGACCGTGCATGTGTGGAGCAAAGAGTAGGAGTGGAGCCACAAGGGCCACAGCGATACCAGCAGGGGGCTGTTCTGAACCTCCTACAGCTGTGCTTCGTGGCTTTGATAGGGACGCACTGTCGCGAGAAAGCAGCTCCATTTAGACATGGGGTTTTGCAGCCAGCTGTGCCCTAGCCATATTTCCAAGCATGCATTGTCATGGAGGTACCAGGAGCAAGGCCTTCATGTCAGTTTGTGTTCAGAGCGCCGCCCTCAGCTGGAAGTACAGGCCTCAGGCTGCCTCAACGGGTTTCGTGCTCATCTGAGGCAAATGCAGCCGACGCTTGCTGCTTTGAAAGAGCGGCTAGCCAGGCCACAGATTTCTTCGTGAGGGGGAGAGAGAGCTCTACCGACAAGTGCATGACAGAATTCATCGTGAGTCTCCAGGAAGAACGAGTACGCGCGCTTGGTTTCCTTGCTTGCTCAGGCCAGCTTGTTGTTCGCAAGCCCATGAAACGATGCCATGTGCTCAAGCTGCACCCATGGCCGTGTAGAATCATGCATACGGGGATTTCTAAACATGGGGTTTCCAAACAAGAGGGAGCATGTTTGTGGTGTCCTTTCTTTTTTTTTGGAGGGGGGGTGAGGGGGGGGGGGGGNNGTGGCGTTTCTACCATGCGAAGGATTCATATATTGGAGGTGGTGGGTGGGGTTCTATGTATAGGAGTACTTCATTTTTTGGAAGCCGCCACCTGTTTCTTGTACTATCCTCAAGAGGGACGTGTAATAATCCTCCTCTGATCCCCATAGAACCCCTGGCGTTCCAGGGTGCCCCAACTCTGATGAACTCCCCATTTGATGCCTTCAGTGTTGCCCTTGGCGAAGCACGGGCTCAAAGCGAGGCAAGGTAGGGGACCGTGCCAAGTTCAAGGCAACTACTTGTAGGTCCTGCCAAATAGCACAGTTATTCATGATCGAATACAACCATGGAGCCTTGATTGCACTAGTGTCTGCAAGTTGGAAAATGCCCGCACCCCCTGTACGCACATGCACCTCCACTTAGCTGCCATAACTTCAAGAGTTGGATCCTACTTGAGTGACCGAAGCCAAGGACGCTGGGGAATGCAGGTGCTCTGCAAACTCCATGGGTCAGTGGTTCCGAAGGCCATGAGCTCCAAGTGTTACCGCGAAGGGTTGCCCTAAATAATTATTAGTTGTCATAGCTGTCCTACTACAATGAGGACAAGAGAGACTGCGTTCTTGACAGCCTACATGTACAACTTCCATTCTTTTATCTAGCACCCCCTATAGCACCTCGAAGCAGAAGAATCTCTACTTTAACTCGAAAGAAAGCTACCCAGGACTTCTCCTTAAGCACCTCAAACCACCGCAAACCCAACAAATCGCTACGGGCACTAAACTGCCCCACAGTAAGTAGGGGCAGCTATAGTTAGGTGCGTAGGGCAGTTGGCGCTATACAAGGAAAAGGAAATGGCAATGCTGATGCTATTCCCCACATACGGACTCCTACAGTACGTAGGTTTTTTGGTAACCCCCAAATATACCCAGGGGCCCCAGAAAAGTACTCCTGATCCCGAAGGCGATGGTGTGGTCTGTGCCGTGCTGCGCTTTGCACTTTGGTGGCAGGTGTTGTTTTTGGCCGGCTGTTTTTGAGAAGTGCGTCATGCATTGGCTTCTGAGGACGATTTTGATCCACGTCTTTTGGCGAGAAGACATGATCAATTTCTTCAAAGATTCGTCTGGTTTGGACAGCATTTGGTCGGGCTACACCTTCATCCTCGGGTTTCTGATTGTCTTTCGGAGCAACCAAGCGTACTCCCGCTTTTGGGAAAGCGCCGCTCGGTTGCATAAACCCTAAACCTACACAGTGTTGCCTGCCAGACTTGGGCCATGTCTCCATGTATTCTGTGGGGATATAACGCGGATAAGGGACAAGAACATGGAAACTACTGTGTATAGGATTTGGGGTTTAAGGTTTCCCAAAATTAAGGGTACGTTTTCGGGGGCCCCTATAACAAGGATTATTGTATTTTAGGGTCTATACTGGTTTATATGGGGTGACTTTATTGTGGGAAACTAGCGTGCATCTGCATGTGCCCATACATGCAGTAGAGTCCGATTTCTTGTCCGCACTTCTTAGTGTAGAGTCCCTAGACACTCTTTCTCAAAAGAAGGCCCCTGAGCCTGATCCCTGTATCTCCGTACATACACGTACCTCCATATATTCTTTCTGAGCACACTCTGTCATCAGACAAGGTGTCGCTGACGCACAAGATTCGGGGCGAGTGGACCAGCGCATTTAGCAGCCTTCTGGGCTTTTGCACCAAGAGCGAAGACCGCGAAGCGGATGTAAATCATTTTCGCAGCTCAACTCAAAGTTTCTCTTTGAGGGATGTTGGTGTTCCAGCTTGACTCTTTGACAAGCGGCCTGACCAAGGGGAATACCTACTTCGGTTAATGAGCTTGCTTCATTGCTATGCTCTTCACGAGGCACAGAACGTTTGCGGCGACTTGCCGGGAAGTATATACATGGTTTGCTGTGCTCTGTACAGGTTGCAGAGTTGTCCGATGAGAACATCGAAGTGGTCGACCTGGCAGGCATGAGCTCCGAAAGTGTCGAGTACTTGCACGGTTGCCCAGACAGGCTGGGTCTGACAATGCTCATGGTCTCTAAGGTTCTTCATGTAGACATCTGAGGCCCTACCACTGCCACTGCTGCCAAGGTGTGAAACTGTTATGCTCTGGATTGAGCGCCTCATTGTGGAGGGCGAGAAGCAGAAGCTCTTCGATGTAGCACCGCCTGTGCTATCCCGGGCATTCCAGGAGTTGTCGAATGGTGTCTTGGCACAACTTCTGTGGCCGTGCTTGCACTACGTGCAAGCGTTGACGCATGGTCACTCATGCACGGTCGGCGAAATGGCCGGCAGGTTGTGTGCCTAAGGGCCTACATGCAGTCCAGAAGAGTAAAAGTAGCGACCCTTCTGATGAGGAACCCTAAAGCAGGACCATGTCCGACTCATCTGGAGGCATGGTCAATGTTGCGGAGCTGCGAAAGATTGTGGAGGTCCCCTTTCCCTTTCCGTATTCGCAGTACCTCTCCTTCATGTTGGTGTTGCACTGGCTGGTGAGCCCCTTGGTCGCCGTCCAACTCATTTCCGAATGGTCATGGGCTGGTGGGACTGTTTGGCTGATCTCAACGTCTTACTGGACCTTGCTCCTTGCCTTTTATCATACATGCTTCTTGCAAGCTGGCTTGAAGTGCTGCATTCTCTACTGCCTGCCTTGCATTCACTGAATGCTGAATGAAGCCCTAGCCAGACGTTTACACAAGCTTTGTGTGGCAAATCAAGCTTTGCTGGAACGATCTGCGGCCAGGTGAACATCTAACCTCAGAAGAAAAGTTTTGGTTAGCTGCGGAGCCATGCAGTCAAGCCTTCGGTCAAGTTCAATAGCACTTGACTTTGCCCTGGTGGCCCAGGTTTTATATCGCACAGGAGATTGACCAGCCCTTCGGCCAAGACTACAATGATCTTCCTGTGGTGGAGATACAGAAGAAGTTCAACCAGAGCTTGATGCATCTTGCCTCGAGTCTCGCCTAAAGATGGGGGTCATGTAGGGACAATGGAAGAAGAACATGGAAACTGCTATAATATAACATAGGGTAATATGGGGGTAATGGAAAACGAGAATGGAAACTGCTATAACACAATAGGGTATATATGTGTATATAGATCATATAGAGGCTAAATATCCTTGTTGTGAGCACCCCGGCATCCTGCATTGTCTCCAGCCCTTGCTCTTCAACCATGTGCAAGCTAACTGTCGTCGCATTGTTCATGTGGCAGTTTCCCAAAATAGGGGGACCCCAATATAGATCCCAAAATTTTATCAACTATCCTGACTATGGGGACCCTCTAACAAGGTACCCCTAATTTTGGGCAACCTCCACACTGCATGCGCCTTCATGCAGCAGGCCGGAAACCTACAAGCTGCCAGACTTCATAGCAGACTTGGCCCATCGACGTACGATGTGCATGAGAGTTTCACGGTCGACGCTAAGAACAACAGTGCCATGGCAGCAGCTTTACGTAAGCGTGATCGGGGAAGCAGCTGTGAGCTGTGGGCCTGACGTCTAAACCATAGTTAACCATTAATTGGTACTTTTCAGCTGCAAGAAGCCCTCGATTTTGAGAGCAGCGGCTGTGCTGCAAGGGACAAGAGTAGGTCTACCGGAACATCTATATCAATCCAAAGCCCTTCCCATGTCTTTTCTGGGCTTCCGGCCAATGAATCAAAAGCGGGTGCTCACGATGGTCGTTTTTGGGAATGCAAACGGACAAAAGTGCGGGAAAGCGACAAAAGGCCACGTGCAAATGATGGTCACATTCACAGTACAAAGCTGGAGAATTGGGTTGAGAAGCGGACGTCTAATCATGCGAGGTCGGCGGTGATCAGTGATGTGTATACACTTATGAGAGGCTGAGGACTAGAAACTGACCTGTGATGCTTTAGACTTTTCAGCCCGAAGGCCTGCTGTCCATGCTCAGTGTTCGCCATGGACAAGCAGCCCAAAGGCCAAAGGTCTGCGGTGGCAACAAGGTGACGAGGGGCAACGAGTAAAGACTAAGGCCAAAAAGCCCTGGACATGGGCCTGGAGCTTCCACGTTGCATGCCCACCCCTGGCGCAGCAATCAGTCTAACATACAAGTAGGTGCTATAAACCCCATCCCTCTTCGGGCGCTTGACGAAGCTGCCAGGTCAAGAGCAAGGGGCAAGGTGAGGTATTACGAAGCAAGTTGCCCTTGTCCGACTCCAGTGTTCGACCGTGAGCTGAATTCCCCCAAAGGCCTGCTGAGGCAAAGGCCCAACCCAAATCGGCCAAGTGCAGTTCAACCCAAAGGCCACGCCAGCAGTTAAAATTCAAAAAACAGCTGGTTCAGCCCAACAACAGCAGACCCCACTTCGTGCACACCTTGAATAATTAATCACTTCCTCTGATGAGCAAACGCTTCCCCCCCACCTGATTAAACACCCGCCCCGGGTATGTCTTATCAGGGAAGTGCTTTCAGAGGGTAGATCCGTTTTCCCAGAAAGAATTACATGCCGAATCAATTACATTCGAATTTAAGTCAATCAACATCTAAACATGTAAAAATCGAATCCATAATCAATTACAGTCGAAAGCAAATAACAAATCGAATGAAAATTGGCTAAAGTCAGCTCAAAGTCGAATAAACCCTTGGTGAGTAAAGGCCTAATCAAAATGACGTGAATTTCAACGAAATCCATTGAGACAGTAGTCACACCAATTTCAAATCTCATGTGCACTGCTTAAAACCTATTGGAAGCTAAATAGAGTAAACTGACAGTCAGCTAGTTTTTCATTAAAGTCTATTGAAAGCTTACAAAAGGTCATTAAAGTCTATTGAAAGCTTACAAAAGGTCAGGTATAGAATTAAAGCCAATGAAAAAAACAATTGGAATCTATTGAAGACAGTAAAATGTCTACCGGTTTAAAATTTCATTAGAATCCATTCATCATATCATGAAACTCCGACACCTCATGGAAACTGATTATGAAATCAAAATCAGTTAAACATCTAACCAAATCCAGTACACATCCACGTAAAATCAGTTGAAAGCTCATTGCAATCCAGGTAAAACCTAGCTTAGAACATTCCAGTCTCTCGAAATTCCACTAAAACTTAACAAGACCTAATTAGACGTAATGACAGTCTCAGTAAATTCAAGCAAGTAAGATCTCATTTACATAATAACAACCAAAGGTGGAAATAAAGGAGACGCGTAATTTGGATTTGACACCCGTCAGATTAGTCGATATCAATTCCTTCATAATGCCCTAGAAGAACAACCATGAAGAACGAGGAAATACAGGAGACGCCTAATTCACAGTTTCAGAACACCCCCCTATTGGATCCTACTTTAGCCCTCCTAAAGTAGGCTGGGCCTGTTAAAAGTGCCGAGACTTCTCAGGATTTTGAGCTTTTCTGGCCGGAGTGTTTTTTTTTTTGCGGGGGCTTACTGTTGGGGAAGCTTTTTTTCTCACACATACTTGTTTGGGTGAGGCAGTCTGGAGAATAACCATTTTTGGACTCTGCAGGGCCAAAAACCAGAAATCCGGTCTTTGCCTAATATTTGGACCCTTTTTCTGGGATACGATGGTCCCAAATGTGACTGACAATGCAGAATCAAAAGGAAAGGACAATGGAACATGAAATTAAAATCAGGGCTATGTAGGGATTACGTCGTATTCTAGGGTCGCAAGCTATGGGCTGAATGCTGCCATGCATGCCGCGGGTCGCCCCCCCAACGCAGGTTACTGAAGGATTCCTCTTCAATGCTACAGCTAGTAAGGCTCAACCAAATCCACAAGAATTTCCAAAGGACGACGCTTTTTCATGCTCGCTCTGCATCATCCTGATTGTATGTTCGCACGAGTCTCTGCCAACGAGGTATCAACTCGTAAGTTTTCCTCACCAGCTCCGTCTACATTGGAGGTCGTCGTTGAGAATGATGAGGCTGGGTGTGGCAGTCATAGGGATATCGCAAAGTTCATGAAACTACTTACTGCAGGTCTCCAGTACACATTTGGCTGAAGTCTGCGACGAGCCCGCTGCAGACGTGGTTCTGGAATCCTGGCAGCACCTCCTGAAGTTTGCGTAGGATTACCACTGTGGCAGTTGTTCTCACGTCCTATAGACCTGTTCGTAATGCCATCTCCTCCGTCGTTGCTATGACAGTTACACATTCAAATAGGGGTAGGCTTGCGAGGACCCATGCCTAGTACAGCATCCTTACATGCTCATAGCACTACCACTGCCGGTAAATGGGTCTGTTCACAGTAAGAGGACGCTTTATCCTGCTCTTGGTCCTACCAGTCGTTGCCTGTCAAGGTCAGCCCACAGAGCAACAAGACTATATTGGGTCCCAGAGCTGTGGATGCGGCTGCCCGCCGAGGCGTGGATAGGGGTCGGGTTGTCAGAAAGATGGTCCCGATTTGGGGACTGAAGGCCAAGGTGGGATTTGGTGGGGCCGGTGGGTTAAGTGAGGTCACAGTGTCCCAAGAAAGCAGCGAGCTTATGTTCAGTTTTCGTCTCCTGGGAGCGTTCGCACTGCTTATCAAGAAGCGCAACGCGTGTGTGGAGCTTTGCCATCAACTGACTTGAGTGTTGAAAGTGCGACAATCAGCATGAATGCTGCCAGCGGCTGTCCAGCTGTAGTGCCGTAGCCATGCCGTGAAGGCTACAGGCAATTAGTTCTAGATCTTGTCATAGTGCATTCAGTGTTGCTTTATTTCTTACGGTACTTGCCACAAGATCAACTTAAGGGTGCGTTGTCCTGTACTTGCAAGACGCTGGTGAGGTATTAGGGTGGACGAGCCCGTGGATCTCCAGACGCATAAAGGCATCTTGGTTGCAAAGCCCCGTCATAGAAATCCGAGGGTGAAGAGTTGAGAGATGGTAGCTTCCAAATGGAGTGGCCTGCAATTCACGGTATCCCGAATCCTGAATGCCCCATGTTGCTGTTGGAAACCCTCAAAGCAATCCTTTAGCCGGACGAGGCTGACAGCTACCAATGCAAATTCTTGCGGTGAACGTTTTGAGGCATCCTACAAGAGCTCGCATCACCAGAGTGGAATGTCGAGGACCAGCAACTGTCTGGTAGATCAGAACCTGAAGAACAGGCTGAGAGGGCGACGGCTTACAAAGCCGGGTTCTGATTACAAAACACTCCACTCCCCCCCAAAAGCAACTAGAGGATTCTAAATATTCCAGGACTCCCAACCGAACTTCGGCAAATTTGGGAGGGGTGGGGGGTCTCGGGCCCTGTCAATTGAATTTCGATTGGCCGGGATCCATTCCGGTTCTCAATTTGGCATAATCTGGCGAGAAGTTCGCTCTATTCCGTACCCCTCCATTTATTTTTAATCCGTTCAGCCAAAAGTTCGCTCTATTGCAAGCCGATTTACTAATCCGAAGGTAACATCAAGGTTCTGACCCCAACTATAAGTAGCTGTCCTTTGCTAAAATGTGGTGTGGATCACTTGTCCTGGCTGTTGTGTCTCAGAATGACCACCAAGGATCATGAAGGCTTCGAAACCTAAGCTGAATGAGTGGGATCCTAAAACCCAAGCCTCAGCTCGAATCCCGAAACCCTGAACCCTGAAGTGTACTGAAAGTGCCGCCAGTACTTGAAGAGGTGCCCATCCTAAATGCCTCTCAATGAGTGGGCCTGGTAGTGGACAGGAAGGGTACGTTGCGATGCTGTGTGGCCATGTAAGTGAATTCCAAGCCCGAAGCCCTGAATTTGGTTCTGCCAGGATTTGGATTCCTTTGTGGACTTAGCCGCTGCTCATAGGAGCCTGGTACAGAAACGGGAGGAGCCTTGCTTGAGCTGTTCAGCCATGCTTAGGCTTGGGTTGGGGTTTTAGGTTCAGAGAGTTTGGTGCCCTTGGGAACAGAGCAGTCTGAAAGTGCACTTGTTGATCAGAAGGCCTGATGTTCCCTGAGAAGAGGTTCAAAAACATCACCATGTAAGGAACCAAGGGTGAGCTGATCCTCAGTGTCAAGGGCATATCTGTGATGCAGCTTTAAAACATTCCCAAAATGGAAGTCCTAGAATTCTATGTGCTCTCGTAGAGCCCTCAGAGGACACTCAATCAGGTTGTCTAACTCTTGGATGCTGCCCGGACATTCCAGGAGAGTCAGGATGTCCCACAAGAGATGCCATTGGATACTCAAGACATGAAGCTATCTCTCATACAGCATCTTGACTGCAGCGAGGCGCCAGGGGAATAGTCGGAGAGATACTTGGACACTCGGATGTAGCTCTGCCTGGTTTCTGCCATAATTTATAGGTATGATTACTCTGAGCTTTTCACAAAGGGTATTCCATTGGAAGATGCAGGTACTTGTCATGCCGTCAGGGGGAGCAGGTGTCCTTGAGCTTCCAAGTACATGCCCTCAACAGACTCGGGTCATGATACACCCTGTTTGCCAACCAGGGGCATGCAGAGTCATTTTTGTTTCTAGCACGCTGAGTGAACGAGAGTCATGGTTTCCAGTGGCTGAAATGCATCGAATTCTTCTTAGATGGAACATGTTCATCCCGGTGGCGCCTTTTCTCACCCATGAGATGATGCCAGAGCGGATGTGCGTGCATGCCGATTTGCACAGTTCCCAGTGTCACGAAGCTCCTGTGCTTCAGAAAAGGCACTGTCCACGAAGGTTGTGTTTATTTATTGCTTTGTTTTTGCTGCAATCCTGCTTATTTCTAGGTTCTTCTCATGGGAATGTCCGAAACGGTGTGCCCCACATTTACCCCGATTAGATGTTCTATACTGGGGATTCCCAAGTACTGACGCCTTCCTTCTAAAACCTCCTTGATGGGTACTCTGTTTGCAAGGTTAACGAATTGCCTTAAAGACCTTGCGTCCAAAGCACGCCGGCACTCCGCAGAGCTACCGGAGGCCTTGACCGGGCTTGTAGGGCTAAGGGATTCAGAACAAAAAAGGGGGGGCTTTGGGTTTAGGTTTAGCGTTCAAGCTTACAGGTTCGTAGTAGCTACATACTTGCCTTCACCCGGGACGTTGCTCTTGCCTTCAGTTGTGGCCCGAATTTTACAAGGTATATCCCTACGAAAAAGCAGGAGGCCGTAGTCCGAAGCAGAATCCCTGGTTGTGCTTTGAGCTGGTGGTATGGAGGGCAAATTCATGACAGGCACAGGACGTATCTCAGGGTTCCTGCCACAATGAGGGTTTATGATAATTAGGTCTCCCGCAAAAATCGGGAGCGATAGACTTGGCTGATAGGTCTTCTCGACGAGACAGTTCGAGAAACTGCCTGAAGCTGCACATGAAAGGATGGGTTATTGTGCTTAGGGGCTGATGTGTCGTTGTCTTCGCCGGGGTCTTCGCTACTGACTGCTTATTCAGGAAGCGATGCGCGGACGTGCATTACAGCAGGGTGAGTTACTGCTAGCGCTGAGCCAGCTACTGCCACCTGGCCGAGGGAGACACACTTTGTGAGAAATAGGATGTGCATGGTGCTGACGGGGGTCAGACGCTGACATTGTCCCTGAACTGGGGCTCTCTCTCTGTTCTTGCGCTGAGGACAGGCACTTCCAGACGACCAGGGGGCGATGAGTCCTTTGCTGCTCAGTCCGTTTGACCTTTTGCATGCATGTTTCGCTGGATTTGATTTGTGCAGGCCATGCTTATGATCTAGCAGGTCGTCACATCGTTGGCTGGTAGGCATGCGTAAACATAACATGGCTTCATTGTGTCCAATTCCAGTGGGCGTTTCCGTGCTTGTGGGTCAAGCAGTTTCACTGGGTGGCATGTGAAGAGAACATACTCTTGAAGCTCGATGCTCTCAAATTGTAGACAGGGATGGCCATCACAGTCCTCATGCGTGTTCGTTGAAATCAGAAGTTGTTGGAATTGATACTGCTCGTAGAAAGCGGCTTGGCTGCTCAAATAGAGCAGCACACGACCCGATGAACAAACTCCAGTGTCGATTTTCTGCCTTGCGGAGCTATATTTGCGGGCGAACTCGTGACTGCTTCCGCCAATGCCCTAAGAACACATGCTCGGAGATTAGACTGGATAAGACACCGCAACGTCCTTGCGCGAGTTCCTTTGTCTTTGGCAGAGCAGCCAAGAAAAGGCTGCGTGTGCAGAAAAAAGTTGGCACGGTGAGGTAATCTCTAATTTGCGCAACTGCGTCAGGCAGCTCAGCTGCCTTCTCCGGACATGCGGTGGACCTGTAGCCTTGTTCACACCACAAGTTCTGCTCACGACGTGGCGTGAATTCTTACTCCTTGACAGAGGGAGATACTCCTTTTTTTTGCGAAGATCCTCAGTCGCCATACGGCTTAAGGTCCACATGTACCCTTCTATGGAAATTGAGCTGCAGTTCAAAGAAACAGCAACAAGTTTCACGGCTTGTCGATCTGGAACAGGACTGGCAAGGCTCTACAGAAATTGGAAACTTGCACCGTCATTGCTGCACTCGTTGGCTGCACACATCAGTACTGCACTCTCACAAACATCGGCGTCACTCCTACGCCCGCCGGAATGCTGTACTCCAATTCATGAGGGGCCTGAGACGAGACAGATGAGTTTTGTTGGACAATCCTCTGATTACCCAACGGATGCATGAAGACCAAATTTCAAGAGCTTATGGACTTATTTGCATTCCACTGTAGGCCTACCTAGTCCCTGGCTTTGCAAATGTCTGGACCTGCTGGCAGGCAGGGGCGCCGTGGGCTCGCGTCTCAGCACGGGGACCTCGAGAGCTTTTGCGCAACCTGATCCTGTACATGCAGGTCCCCTCCTCACCACCCCGCCAACCCCTGGCCCCCGACTACACTGCCACTTTCGTTTGAAAGTCGTTACCTTCCCGAATCTACCGCATATGGCCAGGTTCCTCGGGGTGCACCATCTTGGGGAGTAGCTGCTGAGAATGAATCCAATACTGTTGTGGCGGTGAGCGTCGGTGTAGAGAGTTGTTGTAAAGCGAGGACACACGTGGATGTTTCGCAGAACATAATCCGTTCAAAAAACGCTCGTAGTGACGCCTGTAGTCCCTCACGTCCTTATTTCTTAGTTTGCACAAGTTCTCAGTCAAGTACTGTAACGATGTACTGATCTGCAGCCCCTTAGTGCCTCCTTCTCCAAGGTGTCCAGCCGACTGCTGCTCAATCGGACCCACTGTGATTGAGTTTGGGAGGGGCTAAAGAGTCGGTTGACAGCTGCAGTGGGAAAGTCCGTTCGTCAATTGCAAGCTCGGCTTTGCAAGCATGGTGTCAGAAGATGTCAGAAGTTTTTGCGCACGATGCGCCATTGCTGAAGACAAGACGTCGATTCAAAACTAACTCTGTTGAGAACATCGATCCCCTTGATGAATTAAGTTGGTTGTACATAAGCAGGGTTTCCAAGAATCAGAGCCCCGCTTTGTGGGAACCTTTCCACCAGAAGGATTCCAATATTGGAGAACATACAGGGGCCAAGATAAAGATAAAGGTGTCCCAACGACTTCCCATGTTTAGCCTGCTGGGTGTCGTAGTGTTTGATGCCATGGCAGCGCGTGTCCCGCTGTGCGTCTTTGCAAAGCCTCCGCGGCCAAACCCTTAACTGAGTTGGCTTAGCACGAAAATTGCGCAGCAGACTCACATGGGCAGTTCTTGATCGTCAAACTACCGACCGCTGCATTCTTTCTTTCGGCATTTGGTCACATGCCGTTGCCAGATTCTGGTTTGTGCCACACACCGCAGTTGCTTGAGGCCTGGGCGTGTGCGAGCCTGAGTGGTTTGCTAACAGCCACGGGCAGTATGTATTCTGCCAGCTACAGAAGGCATTGCTTGCATGTGCTGTCTGCTGAAGAAGCCCGCGCCTGTAGGCGAAGACCCGGTTAGCCGCAAGCATCGGCGATGATGCTGCATGCAGGTTGCCTTCTTCAGCTGTCCTTGGGAACTCCGTAAGTTTGTGAAATTCTCGGCCGCTCTTGATTTGAAGAAAAAATGTTCAAGGCTGGCCACAGTGAGGTCCCCGGACTTCTCCAGAACTGGCTGCTGCTGTCTTGTGTCACGCTGTCTCCAGAAGCGAACGTTTCCAGAATTTAGGGCGTTTTGGGTTCCAGTTTTGGGTCTCTACAAGAAAGGTTCTAGTATCTTGGGGTTCCTCTGTTCTGTTCGAGGCCTTCATTAGTGACTTCATCTTCATGGCGTCGAACATTGATTGGGCTTACCCAGTCCTGGTTCGGGCCTTGGGCCATGATGGAAACGCATTCTTGAACAGAGTCTAGTCGGGCAAGCGTTGACGATCCCACGTTGCCATCGGTAGCCTGTAGACTCCAAACACCACCAAGTAGGACCAAGTAGGACCTCTTGTGAGGACCCAGATTGAGGGACTCAGGGTTTTGGGGTTCGCCAGTGGGTGCCGAATGGCTGCAGGCAACGACCGAAGATGGTATGGACCCTTCCAGTTTTCCGCCGCACCCTCAGACGCGGTATGCGTGGCACTGGAAATGAAATGGTGGCAGGTGTAGTCTGGGAAGCTCCGACATGTTCAATTCAAGCCTTTCCAAGGCCTGCCGCCTTTCCGTCGGAAGCGCTGCTCGGACGTCTCTGAAGCCTAAATGCATATGCAAAGTGTCGACGGCGCATCAGAGGCAAATAGCTGCCGTGCCACGCCCCTTGCTCAGATTCTGCTTGGCCCTGAGGGAAAGCGAACTTGAGTTGCCAGACTTTGTGGAGGCTGGCGGCAGCCTGACGGAGATCTCGGGGCCAAGATAGAGGCCCTTTGCCGTTCTTCAGGCCAACAGCAGTGCCTGCATCATCCCAAGGGCATCGTCAGACAAGGCTTGGAACAGGCTGATGTGCCTGGCTCAGACAATCTGACCGCAACCTAGAAGGTCGTAGTGGAATGAACTAATAAATACTTACGCTGCCAGCACATGCGGTGCCAAAGCTGGCTGTGCCAGTGGCCAGCATGGCAGCATTGGCTGGGCATGCTTTCCTTACACCGGCCCTTGGCAACCAAGCACTTGTGTGTTGAGGCAACCATCTGCCTCGGGGCAGATAGCTTCGGTCTCAGAGATGAGTACATTGCCAACAGTGTGCTCGCTTTGGGGGGATGAGTAATTATATAGAGTGTTACTGATGTTTCCTGGGTAGGCAGAGGTCCTAATGCAGCATTGCCGTTTTGTTTTTCGATGCAATTGCTTTTGTGCAGGTCCTGGTCGACCACTTCAGAGACTTGAGGAAACCAGGCCAGAGTGTTCCAATCTTCGCTTCATGGGCCCACGATATTTGCACCTGGCATTCAGGACCTCACGTACACACATGAGCTACTGTCAATATTAGGCTTACCTGGGGACCATTAAGGGTGGACATGGGGTCCCTATGGTAGTTTAGAATAGTCCCCAATATATTCTCTCATAGGAACCTGTGTCCATCAATTATGTGAGATAATCTTGACTATATACATGACATGCATGTGCGCCTTAAAGACATGAGCATATACCTATGTGTAAACATAGGGATGTTGAGTCTTAGGCTTGCCCGGCCGTGAGGAAAGCGTTGCTCGACGGCCATGATGCAGTGTCAGAAGCCCAGGCTGTAGGAGCTTTGCAGACCCCGCATGAAGGATCTTGAAAATGGAGCCGTCTAATCGCCCCCTTAACTCTACCCATGTAGTAGGGGGATGACTTTCCGAGGGGTGGGGGGGCCAGTTGTTGGCTATATAAACCCAGTATGCATGTCATCTTCCGTGTTCTTCTTCATTTGGCTCTCCATTATTAGGGATACCCCTATATAATCCAAAGCCCTGAGCCCTAAATCATAGCGCAGGAGCTCATGACACTGTTTGGCAGCTCAGAGAGGACCACGGAGCATCACAAGGTCTGAACAGGGGTAGGTTTGAAACGAATTTATAATTTCATTGGCCTTAATCCCTGTTTTTGCCGGGCCCCAAACCCTAAACCCTAGTGAATGCAGAAGTGGAAGGTTAACCAGGGACTCCCTCAGCTGTGGTCGGCCTTCGGCTGACTGCATTCAGGAGGTCAAAATGAGCTCTAGATAGAAAAAGATATGATTATATGTAACTGCGGTTATTTTATTTTGCAGTATCCCTATATGTTGGGTGATGTCCCTATAACCCCTATATGACCACTATGTAGCCCTTAGACATAACCCCCCCATTTTACCCCAGGTTTGGAGGTTTGCCCTAGAGCTTTTGGACCCCAAGGCTGGGACCTTCCGAAGATGGAGGGTGCGGGCCTCAGCCATTTTTTGAGTGTGTCTTCAGCATTCTTCAGCTGTGTAAGGATGTGTAAGGTATATATGGTATATAGGGGTTATATAGCGATGACATAGGGGTTCTTTGGGGATGAAGTGAAAAGAGGGGTATGTGGGGATGGAAATGGGGTTCTACGGGGATAATATCGGAGTTGAACATGGGTGTAAACGGGTCGCAAATTGGTGTAAAGGGGTCGCGCAGGGTTAGATAGGGATTATATGGGGGTAAATTGTAGGGGAAGGGAAAAAGAATATGGAAAGTAGTGCATTCTGAGTTCTGCAATTTGAGGATTCCTGGGAGTTTACGATTGTGTGTATTGAGCTGGGGGAGGGGTGGGCAGGAGGTGTTTTCCTGATTTTGGCCTGGAAAACAAGATGAGATTGAGTGGGTTTATTCCCAGCTCATCTTCAAACTTAGCCCTCCCCACACTTCTTTGTCTTATGAAGGTACGATCTCTTGGCTTTGAAGAGCTGCCCACCTGGACTTCTAGCTGCCACCTCCTCAGCTGAATTCTGCCTATGCGTGTTCAAAGCGATTGGGATGTCAGACCATCCGCGAAAACTTCCATGTTGGGCAGATTGCCACTGAGAAGGAAACTGCAGAAGATTTCTTTTGCGTGCTTGCTGAGGATTTACCTTGGAGCCAGCACGTCACCTAGTATCCATAGCTTTCTGCCTTGGAAGGCTGAAACCAGAGGGGCCAGAGGGGCAGAGGGAATCAAACTAGCAACAGTATGAAGGACTGCAAGTTCATGCTTTAACGTCACTGTTACCACAACTGTCATAACATTTCTTAATAGACTTTGTCACAAGAGCTGAGGCCTACAACTTTTGAAGCGACAAAGAAGCGCTTGGAGGAGTCTCAGGCTAAGTGGGCCGAGGGCGCTTCTCGAAATTCGAGCAAGTAGGGTAACTAGGGGGTCCATGCCCACATAGATTGGACCCCAACAATGGCGACCTCACATAGAGGCCAAGGGTTTGTAAACCCCCCTAAAATGTGCAAGTTGTTTGGTCTGCCCCTCCTGTCTGCATGCTTCAATTCTTCAAGCTGTGACACGGGGCGTAAGGAACGGGCTGCGGGTGGCCGTGCCACGGCCACAGCCTCCCTTGATCAGTGCCGGTATTCAGTTCACCTAAGTTGCTCGTGCCTGAGGTTGACAAAATGGTGGGATGTGGATGAGGCTTTGGCAAGTCTTGCGCGTGCCATTGGGGAGCAAAGCATCATGGCACCAATGTGTGCTGGAGCTTGCCGAGCTTGTTGGCAAAGCGCCGTGTTGGATTTCAACCGTGCCCTGCTAAAGCCATCAAACAGCTCCTAAGGATCCCGCACTTGAAGCGCACGGTGTTTGACCCCCCCGTGAAGTCACCTGTCCATCTCTTTATTCTGCCACGGGCCACCCCTTGATGCGGTGCAATTGGCATTCAACTTCGGTGAGAAGTGTCGCCTCATGAGGCGTGAAACTGTGTGAGTTTATTTCTGGACCTAGATATTTGAAACAGATTGGGCCATGTGTTCGGTCAGAACTACTTGGACGTGACAGCAAAGATCAGGAGCAACTGAGGCAGCGCCCCAGCAAATTTCCAGCTTCCTCAAGCCTCTTTCAGTAGCCTAGATGCCTACTTGCATCATTCCATCGTATTCCTTGCATACCTATACTGTGATTTTATCTCCAGCCACTAGCTCTATTCTGCTATTCAGGCCCCTAACATCTCAAACTTAACGTCCTCTTACCTGTCAAGCCTATGGGCTCCCACAGGCCCCCAAGGCGTCTGCCTTGGCTCCCATATTGCCGAAAGCCTTCCGGAAGGTGGAGGACCTGAAGAGGCTTCAAGAGCTCCTTGACAGCGAGGACTCATCACAGCATCAAGAAGTGGCAATGAGACAGTAGGACGTAGTAGTAGTAGTAGTAGTTGTTGTTGTTGTAGTAGTAGTAGTAGTTGTAGTAGTTGTAGTAGTTGTAGTAGTTGTAGTAGTAGTAGTAGTAGTAGGTCCGCGTCCCGTTTGTGACGCCACATTTTTTTGTACTTCGCATGTCTAAAGTGCCA
>CAJNIZ010005669.1:4326-19746 GCA_905231905.1 Symbiodinium pilosum | reverse complement strand
AAAAAAAAAAAAAAAAAAAAGATCGTCTATTTTTTGGGGGGTGGGTTGGGTGTGTCCCCTTATGAAGGTTTACGTGTGTTGGGAGTTGGGATGTATGGGGGTTAGCCCTTCCTATGCGTGGAAACTATCATTTGGCTTTTTTCCATATTACTGTGATGCTGCTTGCAGTCTGATCATTATTGTGATGGTGCCTCAGAAGCCGTGTTGGCACTTAACGAAATCAGGCTTCCGCTGCGGCATACACACCAGAAAGAGAATTCCATCCGTGTCGCACACGAGACTTTTGCAAACAAATATGTAGCAATGCAGAGTCTGAGCCCCTTTAGAAGCTTGGAGCTCCGCATGAGCTTTTGCATGAAGATGCGACTGTTTTCCCTAGCTTTGGCAGTATTGCTACCTTCACCAACATATCACCTGTCACACGTCGTGGGCTTTCTGCGCTTTTGGTGCGAGGTACACAGCACGATCTTGCTTTGCCGGCGGGCTGCATTGAGAGTACTTCTCGCATGATGTGGTCAAATTTTGGGTCTCTTAACACTACAGGCTTCTTTTCGGCCCAGTCCCTGTGTTGAGGACGGCAATACTTTCAGATGTGTAGCGGAACTCATTGCAACCATTCGAAACCTGCCCAGATGATTTCTCTGAGGCCTCTTCTCAATGATGCTAGCAGGCCTCGTGCTTTGCTGCCTGCATACGCTCGGCATAGTCGCTTGGATTGAGCTCAGCAATTCGGCAGCCGTTGCTTCCTTCCCGCCTCATCCGCTTGGCTCCCAGGTAACATCGGCTGATGCCAGCAGATGTCCACAGGACTTCCTCGGCCGCTATGCAGGTTGCCAGGCGAGACAGGACATCAAGGCCATGCTCAGTGGCTTGGCAGACCGAAGCCATTTTAAGCAGTATTCAATCATTGGCATGCGCCGCATCGGCCTCTTGCGCCTGCTGCACTCCAAGTCGCTCGTGCGTTCGAATCTAAGGCTTCATTCTTGGCGCTCTGGTGCCAATTGGCAGCAAGCAGGGCGTGCGTCGTCAGTAGACAGCAGTATCTTGATCACAGCATGTATTGAGAGCGCACTTCTCAGGATTCTTGCTGGTGCCCCCTCGCCGGAGCAGTTCCCTAGCAGCGGCTTACGGGATGCACTTCTGAAGATGGAAAGCTGCGCGGGTCTGCTTTGAGGGCAGCAGTGACAGCACAGTGATCAATGCTCCTATCAGGGAGGGTTCGGATCCTTCGAAGGAGGGGCGAACACACCAGGGGCCCTCGGAGAGGAAAAAGGTCGCACATCTTTCACTTGCTCACTTGAAGGATCCTGCACTCTCCACAAGGACAGCACTATCCCTGAGTCAATGGCGATGACCACTTGCCCCTGCGCAGGTTCCTTTGCGTCAGCTATGGCGTCCCGAACACCAGGCATTCCAGCACAGGGGGTGAATTTTCTTTAGAGTGGTGATCTCATTTAGAGGCTGTTCCGCGTAGTGTATGTGGATATATTTATGTATCTGCAGCTGGCTCACGAGTCCTCAAATAACCCCAATGTAACCCACATAATCCCAATATAACCCCAATATAACCTCAATGTAACCTCAATATAACCCCACCATAATCCCAATATAATCCCAATATAACCCCAATATAATCCCAATATAACCCCAATATAACCCCAATATAACCGCAATCCAAAAAACAATATAACCCCAATGTAACCCCAATAGAACCCCAATATATGGGGGTTTTATTGAGGTTGTATTGGGGGTTATATCAGGGTTATATTGGGGGTTATATTGGGGTTATATGGGGGTTATATTGGGGTTGTATGGGGGTTATATGGGAGTTATATTGGAGTTATATGGGGGTTATATTGGGGTTAGCATATTCAGCGAGAACAGTTCCAACTTGGCTTGATGGTCAGGCTGGACTACTTCAAGGGTAAGGGCTTGAACTTGGCAATAAAGCAGGCCGGGATGTATGCACATGGCAAAGAGACTCGCACAGAGTAATGGCTTCCGTGAGCCCAACGCATGCACTTGCGTCTTCAGGTTCCTATTCCTGTCAAGCTTCCAGGCAGGACATTGTTATGTGGATTGCGAGGACACGAATTGCGATGCATCGCCCAGCAGGGTGATAACAACTGTTGTTTGTCCACACGCGGCTTCCTACCATTGGTCTTCGCCACTGGCAATCTGGATTTCCGGCCATGTGCCACTGAGATTTTATATGTTGACTAGATACCTGTAGCTCATGAATAAGGATTGTGAGGACACGAATTAGTGTCGTCGTATTCATTCGGGAGAATATTCCGGGCAGTTGCAAGTATACGGATTGTTATTGGGACCATGGGGCGTGGTTAGGATGGAAAGCTTTGCACTTAAACGACCATGCGTTGCTTTCAGCGGCTGTCAGGCGGCAGCGTGCACTACGCGTACTTGTGTCGAAAGGTGCGGAGCAAGGTTGAGTCAGTTTTTTTCAGTTTGCCTCATTGCCACCACCGTGCAGCCATGCCTGGCCAGGGAGTCAGCGCGAGGCGAGTGGGTGATGAATTAAGCTTTGCTTTCATGCTGAGGGAGTGTCTGCGGATGTAGGAATCTAGGGCACATGATCGGGAATTTGGCTGGGCCCCAAAGTTCGAGACCATGAGGGCTTGTCTCGATCCAGATGGTCGTGCCCTGTCTGTGAGTTGGCCCTTATTCTATGCATCCCCATGAATTCTGGTGATAGGAGAGGCGCCCCCAAATTTCGAAGCATCATGTCAAGCGCTCGTGAGGCGGTTAGCTTTATCAGTTTTTCAGATGTGTCAGGTCATGATGGTCAGCTGCAGAAGGATGTGGAGAGGAGCTGCCAGCGGAGTGTGATCTGCAATGGTTTCTATGTCTAGTAAATGTCTTACTTGAATGTACCTGTCCCAGTAACGGATGAATGATACCTGCTGCATGCTTTTGACAGAGGCAGGTTGAGTAGTACAATTAACGACCAACATTATGCGAAGCAAAGAATAGGAAACCTGAAGTGCGGCATGCGGAGAGTCAACGCGGCTCCTTGCGGGAGCCACTGCGTGTGCAGCATATACAGTTCCTAACTCAGACTGAGCAATCTTGCTTATGATGACATGGGCTCCCGTCTTAGTCCTACAAAATTGTCGTCCTTCATGCGAGAAAAGGCTTGAAAGAGACCAGTGAGACGCGCCAAGCTGCCCAGCTCGACTCGAGCGGCCAGTGTTTGAATCTGGTTTTGGTGTCTGGTTATGCTGGTATGGCATCGCTGGCCACACTCCAGAACATGGCTTGGACACCTGGCTCAAGGAAAAACGCCAGTAAATGCCTAGCATACAGTGATAGCACAGCAGCCACGCAGCATCCACGTCAATCACTTTCTGGCTTCCTTCGCTTGATTAGACTTGAGGGCAGCATTTGGACCAGCCAAAGCTGCTCAGAGATCATGGAGAAGCTTCGGCAAATACTTTCCCTGTGCATCTGTAATGAAGGCACAGCAGAGGCGCCATGCTTGCAGCTGTAGCTTGTGATGTTCTTTCTGGGAGAAAGGGTGTGTGGATCATGCGTGAAAACGAGAGAAACTTCAAGGATAGCTGAGCCCCGGGCTGCGCAGAGATATCTTGCTGCCCTGTGACAGGCCGGCAGCGAAGTCCACTTCAAAAGCCAGCACGAGTTCGCCATTGTGAATGTGTCGCCACAGTGTGCCATCCACAAGGATGCGGCTGCGGTGTGACAGACATACATGACTGAGCCTCCTACTACTCTACTAGTACTAGTACTAGTACTAGTACTAGTACTAGTACTGCTGCTACTACTACTACTACTACTACTACTACTACTCTTGACTACTCTAATTACTATTCTTCAAATCAGTACCGTTATTGTTATTGCTAATACTTTTACTATTAGAGAGAGCTCTGCAGCGCCTCCTTGTGCCATGTGAAGGAACAGTTGGACGAACTTTTCAACGCAAAGCCATATCTGAAGTCGAAGGACAAGTGCCGCCCACTGTCGCGTGCTCTAATGTTGGTTCGTCAAAAAAATGAAGTGCCCAGTGGAATGAAAAAGGGTACGGAATAGAGCAATTTTTGCTTGATACGGAATAGTAGCAAGGCGTAAACGGAATAATGGCTGGAAACTTCAGACATACAAAATTGGAGCCCTTTACCCAGGCCCAGAAACCAATTCCCTTCCAGATTTCATCCCTTCCATAAACCATGGATTTCGTATTGCACATCTTTTTCAAAAATTCTGGCCCAGCCGAATGGAATATTGGCCTTTCACAAGGCTGCGGAATAGTCTGGTCAAAGCCAGGCCAGGCCTCAATCTATGAAATTTACTTCAAGTTGAGATTGAGCTACCCCAGGGTTTAGGGGTGAGGGTTTGAGGCTGAATCGAAGTGCGCTGACAACTTTTCCCAAAGTTAATTGGGGGCCCCTTTAATCGTCCCGTTGTCTGGGGGTGCATTACCCTCTCAAAAGAAGGGATGCCACCTTTCTTTCAGGCTTTAGGCACCTACAGCGACATGCCCAGCCCGGCTGCAAAAAAGGCACCTACAGCTTAGCTGTGTTTCCGGTCAACAAACGGTTTTAAGCGGTTCTACACGAAGTGACCACACGCAGGTCTTCATAGTCAAAACGCCCTGTCTCCATGCGAGTTTCCGTTGGGGCTCCCAAGCATGCGCGTGACAGCGAAGCGCCTCAGTCCACAGGATCATGAGTTGGCCTATTTCGTTGACGAGTTGCGCAAGGCTATCGCGGATGGCAACACGGACGAGGCCCATCAATGCCAGTAGTCAGTAGATGCCTTGATCTCAGCAGCCTCAGACGCGCGACTGCAGGCCCAAAACGGCTTAGACATCCTGCACATGAAGCTCGACCTAGAGGAGAAAAACATTGCTGCAGCCTTCCAGAAGTTGCTCAGCAGCACGCCCACCAAAGTGCACCTGCACGTGATGTGTCACAAGTTGGCCAGCCAATTTCTACAGGTTTGTCTTCAGGCTTAAGGGCACTGCAGCTGAGAGTGATCTCAGTGGGGTAGACTTTGCCAGGTTTGACCAGAGCGGAGATGGCATTCTTGCCAAGAATGAGGCCGCAGTGTGCACTTGCATGTTGGGCCTGCTTCCTGTTGCCAACTGCGTTGTAATAATCCAGTGTATACAACAGACAAATCTAGGGCCTAGTGAGTATGGCTGTCTCCCCAAAGGTTTGTCCAACAAAGCAAGGGCTCACCTTGTTTCGTTCTGCTGTGGAAAACATGGCTTTCGTGCAAGAAAGTAGATGTTCTTTTGGGACTCCCCGTAGCCATGCGTGCGTTTGCAGATCTGAAGGTGCATTTCATGCTGGACTACTTGGGTTTTCCCGACACACCAGATGATGTCGACAAGCTCATGACCATTGTGGACTGGGCGTTGCTGTGAGTTGTCTGGCTTGTGGATGTAAGGCTATGTAAGGGTCCCTCCTTGCGCAAGTCAGTGAAGTATGATGCCCACAAGGTGTATGGTAATTTCCTTAACTAGGAGGACCCCAACAGAGACTTCAAAAATGCTATAATCCTTGTCAGAGGGAGCCCCCATGAAGGTACCCATTATTTTGGGAAACCTTAAGAAGCCTAAACCCTACAAATAGTAGTTTCCATTATCGTTTCCCATTATCCCCATTCTATCCCCACGGAATACATGGAGATAGATAATACAAGTTAGGAAGGAAAAGGAGGCGGGGGCCTCACCAACTAAGGCAGTTGCCACAGCTAGGGTGGGCTTGCTGTGCTTGAGGGTCTTTAATTATCCCAATAATGGGACTTATAGGCATATATGTATATATATAGGGATGGTGGAAAAGAAAATGGAGACAAGCGCAGAAAAGACCATGATGGAGGCTTAACAGCCAGGATTTGTCAATGTGGCGGTGCATGGATAATGCTTGCAGGAACATGTGTTCCCATCACCCTGAGGACACGAACCGAGATGGAACCATCCAGTTTGACGAGTTCCTGCGCTATGTTGGCAAGCTAGGCCGGCCCATAACCTGTCAGGGTTTAGGGGCTTTGCATGGGTTTCCGGATGTTTCTTGCTCGGAAGATCTGCAGCTGCGTCCACGGAAGTCAAAGTCCAGTGCCGGAATGAGCTAGCTAGGCCGTTGTGAAAAGGTGAAGGAAATGCATGGAAGGAGCATGACATGAACTCACTCCGATGCAGCGGCGCGCAGGTGGCACTGGGAAGCTATTTGAGATTCGCAGGCAGCAGATCCAGGACATGGCTCCACACCTTTGCATGTCCTTGTAACCCCAAGGCTTAGATGCTGAGAGCAGCGGTACGGGATGGTACAAGTAGCCATGCCGCCCTTGAAACTAACGTCCCCTCAGAACAGTGGGGCACCACACTGTCGGCATATGCAGATACACTGGTCGCCATTGGCTTTTCTAGGGCATGCCGAGGGTGTGCTTCACCCCAGGAGCGTGCGGACTTCAAAGGCTCTGTTCACGATCCAGATCGCCTCCGAATCTCCCTGCAGGCCACTTTGTCCAGCATTCGGGTTGTTTGGAAAGTTCAAAGTTACCGGTAACAGTGCAGGATCGTATGCTAGAGTGCCAACATGAGCCGTTGCCGTGTCCTTGCCACATGTGGAGCTTAGTAGCCTAGTGCTCAAGCATGAAAACCGATTGAAACAATGAAGCTACCCTAACACCCTAAAGCCCAAACCCTGAACAGTAGCTTCCATTCGTTTTCCATGTACTTTTCCATTTGATTCTCCTTCACTCATCATTTTTCCTAAGCCCTAAATCCTAAACCCAAACCCATAGCTACCCTCAATCCTAAACCCCAAATCCTGAAACCCTAAATCCTAAGCCCAAACCCAAAGCTACCCTCAATCCCAAACCCCAAATCCTAAACCCTAAATCCTAAACCCTGCTTGACCAGGAGTGCGGGATCAGTCCCGAAGATCAGGCCCACTGGAGGCTTACAGCCAGTGAGTCCGAGTTGGCCGCGGTCTCGATAAATCGGGGTTTGCCAAAATTAGGGGTACCTTCAAAGGGGCGAAAAACGGGTTCTAGAGGGTTTGGAGTTTTCCAGCATTAGGGGATATAGTGATACTAGCCTGATAATGGAGAATCAAACGGAAAAGAAAATTGAAATTGAAACGGAAACTGCGTTTATGTAAGGGATTTATAGGGATTGGGGGTTTCCCAAGATTATGGGTACCTTGTTGGCGATCCCTTTAAGAAGGATTAGTCTTTTTGGCGTCTATATTGGGGTCCCTTTATTCCAGGAAACTACCAAATCGGGGCACCCCAACATGGAAACCAATGTACTGTAATCCTTATACTAGGGAGTCCCCAAAAGGGACCCCTGTTTGTTGGAAGCCCTTACAATGTAGATCATCGGAATGCGCAACATATCAAGTCCTCCAGATATCGAGGGGCCGAAATTGCAACAGAGAACCTGTGCGCGACGTCCCGACAGCCATCCGCCACCTCATGTCAATAATAACAATAATGATAACAATACCAATAGTAATACTAGTAATAATAGTCGTATTAATAACAGTAAATCTTCTGACCAAGGATAGCGCGGCGTCGTTGCGCCCTTGCCAACAGGCTCCGCTGTCCGGCAATGACCAGTAGCACCAGTTGAGCCATTGTCTAAACTCCTAGTATCTCCCTTAATATTCCCTATAGTAGTTCCCTCTATAATCCCTTATATAACCCCCTTTTTAATATTCCCTACAGTAGTTCCCTATATAATCCCTTATATAACCCCCTTTAAGGAGTTTAGACTAAACCCTCAGTTAGGATTGGCATTTGTGGAGCTTTGATCTCAGGGGGAGCCTTCCCCCTCCTTCCACCTTTTAGCCCCCTAACCCTCCCCAAGCCCTAAACCCCTGAATTATTACTATATTTCTAGATTACTACTACAATCGTGTATTATTACTATATTATTACTATTATTATCCACCCTAAACTCTAAACCCTAAACCCCTTTGCAGACGGCAATTCGTCACATCCGAGCCCTTGCCCAAGAAAACCATGACCGTGCACTGCCCGAGCTGCAGCGGAGCAGCTTTGCTTGGAAAGTCCTGAATTTGACCTTGGGTTTAGGGTTCAGGGTTTAGGGTTTAGGGTTTAGTCGCCACCGGGCGGATCTGAAGCCTGTTGCAAAAGGGTTTAGGGTTTGGGGTTTAGGGTTTAGGGTCTAGGGTTTAGGGTTTCGGGTTTGGCTTACCCAAGCTTAATCCTCTAGAACCCCCGCCCCCCCACCCCCGATACAGCATCATTATGTATCAAGGAGTAGATTCAACATGGGGGCAGGTGGGGTTCAGTTGGGAATGGACTTCAGATATGTTGCTTATTAAGGGGAGAGAATACAGGGATACATTCCAGCGAGGACGGCATGTAGGGAAACATTTTTGTAGCTAAGCAGCCACAACTCTGACAGCTTAAGCTTAGGAGTGCAGAAGTTGGGATACACGGACACCGACCTGTGGATGGTGCTCTCCTGGATTCGGGAGCTTGCGCCTTTGATTGTGCACCTCAACCTGGATAAGGCGGGCGCTGCAGCAGTGCAGTTCCTTCCCAAACCATGGAGAAGTACTGCAACAGTTCATTACAGCAGGAGCATGCTCTCGCTGAGAGAACAGGAATCCATGGTTATGACAGTACAATGAATGCAGCAAAGTAAAAAGCTAACACTGTAGCAGCGGGAGGAACCATGAGTGCCATGAGCATTACCAGAAAGTGTCGGCAGCAGATGAGAGTGAACTCTTAACATGCAGGTGGGCCACTTCTTCCTGAAGGACACCCATTACCGAAACCAGTTCGAGACCAACACGTCAGGAGGGTTATTGAAAACCTCAGCTCGCGAAAAGTGGGAACGAGGTGCAGTGCTTAGAGGTTTTGCCTGGTTTTGACAAGACTCCATCTCACAAAGGTGTTCTTCGTCGTTTTGACCATGTGGCAAAGCCTTCCGTGGCCCAGGTCTTTTTGGTACGGCCTACGATGGAGCCAAGCCTGTCGAGAGGCCCAAGTATGGCGTGCAGAACATCTGGAACGATCCAAGAGGTGTCGTGGGAGCCCGCCAGTACGGTCTCTTGCCTGCAGAGTTTCCAGTAAAAATCACGGTCTCCTACCCTTGTTTGGTTGCCGGCGACCTTCCAAGGTGACTCCTACATTGTTTTGAAGGATGTTCGCTTGCGCTGCACCCTTTCCCCGCAAGATTCTGCAAACCTGCCGGCACGCAGGCCATTTGTGCTGCAGTTGGTCATGGCAGCTTAAGCCTGATTTTTGCCAGGCTTGCGGTCCTGGACTACTATGCGCATGTGCTCTTGGAGCCATGATCTCAGCTGTTGAGCGATTTCCTGCAACATCCACGCACGCGGCAAGTTGAGAAGCCGGCCCGAAAGTCTACAAAGTCCTAAACCCTATTCATCCCTATAGACCCCTAATTCTCCAGCAGGAGAAGTCTTAGACCTAATGGGCATGGTACACAACACGGTGTCTGTTCCACATGATTCCTCAGCATCAATACCTGACCGGCATGTCCGTTGGGCGATGCGCTCTTTCCCGGCTTCAAGGGTGTGAGGGGCTCCAAAAAAGCCATCCACATCTTTGCAGTTGCCTGATTTTTGGGATGTGTCCCAGCAACGCTGAGGTACAGCGACAAGGCCAGACGACTGATGCTTTCGGAGATGCTGTCTGCTTTGTCAGTTCAAGGGGACACGCCCATGGGCCAGGAGTTGAAAGAGACAATTCGTGTGGCGGAGAAAGGCAGCTGGCCCAATGCCCTTGCCATATGAGGGGCGCATAGCTGCTTTGAACAGTTTTTGCCCTCTTGAACAAGACTGGATCTGATAGCCTTCCGTAAATCGGGGGGCAATGCGCCACCACGGAAGGTAGGCAGCAGTGTGGCCAGGTGATGAAAAGGTTGGTGACTCCGAGAAGGTTGTGGAGAAGTGGGGCATGTATAAGGACTTCTTGCCTCGTAGTCATCCACAGCTCCTGAGACTGAGAGGATGGTCACAGGTCATGATAGGGTTTAGGGTCATATGGGGGAGTCCCAAAATTAGGGATACATGGAAACTACGATTTAGGGGTTAGGCTTTAGGGTCCTCATCAGGGGCTTCTGCGCAGGAAGCACAGCTTCACGGCGAGATCGACCTGCGAAAGCATGTGGATCGCCTTGTGGCTAACGAGCGGCACAGGCAGCTCTGATGAGGGTGCCAAGTTTGGGACTTGCTGTAAATGCTTTTGCGGGGTGCATGTGGCCCCCCCTATGAACCGCAGTGTGTCTCTAAACAGGAAGAACGCTGACTGGGTCGAAAGCCTTTGCAAGAAAAATGGTTGGAAGCTTACATGGATGGATGACTCCTGGCTGCAACTATGTCATCTAGGAAGGCAGACTTGCACACACAGGCCCGCAAGGTGCTTGGTCGGATTAAGAGCCTGCTGCTGAACTTTGTGACAAGGAAATGCGCTCCCACCTGGAAGGGAGGCAAAGCGGTGTGGAGCTGGATGTGACGCAATGGCAGCTTCTTTGCAATTCATCCGTGGGTCACGTGTTGTCCAGTATCATCAGTATACAATGCGGGAACCAGCCCAGGGAAGCAAAGCTCAAAAGGCTGGAACGCGGAAGTGCCCCTGACGCTGTGTGATTGGGATCCAGCCCGTGTACTTTCAAGTGAGAACACCGCAGTCAGGGTGAGCTAGTGAGTTAGTACGTCGCTTGAACTTGGCTCACACCTCGTCAACGTGCATCTGCCTTGCAGTCAAGCCACTGCTCAGGTAGTAGGGTGGCTCCTTAACTTGGGGCCAGACATGTACTATTACTAAAACTGCTCACTGCCCTGGTTTGCACCCAGCATTCAAAACACACGCAACTCTAGCATGAGCAGACCTTGCATCACTGCTTATGAAAGCCCACCTTGGGGTAGCACTTAAGCCAGCTAGCCTCGGGCCTTGGGATCTTTGCCCACAGACAGCCACCGGTTCTCCGTCAAATGGCACCATGGCCCTTTGCCGCGCGGTGGGGGCAAAGAGCCCGCGCAACCCCCAGATCTGATCGCATTTGAAAAATCATGGTGCAATTAATATAGGGATAATATAGTACTATGGGGGAGAATAGGGATAACCGGGATAACGGAATAGAAAATGGAAACTACTATTTAGGGTTATATGACCGTAGTGTGCGTGATGCTCCGGTCTGAGGTGTTTCAGCGCGAAACACTACTGCTATTTTATGACAGCAAGAAAGTAGGCTTTTGTGTTTGTCCCTTGCATGCCGTGAACGTTGGCTAAGGCTACTGAGAAGAGCATCCTTCGCAACTTCAGCGTTGCTTGGCTGCAATCCCCCCAATTAAAACAACATTGCATCGCAATGAATATTCGCTCCAGCATGTTTACGATGATGGTATTGTACTGTATTGGGATATTCATTAGTATGAGGGCCAGGGGTTACTCACGGGGCAGACAGTATCGCCGCAAAACGGATTGGCTAGCATTCAGACCCTATGCGCTCTCCGCGGTCCTCGGAAGGCTGCGATCTTAGCCCTTAATACATGAAATTGTCCCCCAAAATAAGATGTAAGTTTTTTCCGGGGTAATATTTAACGTTAGGGCTGGGAAGTGTTTCAGATTAGGGAAAGGGGAGTAGGAGGTATCTCCGACCCGGCCAATGGAGGTTCCGTGTTCAGTTTGTGGAACAACCTGTGGAAATCCGAGGCTTGCATTGGCATGCTTGTCCTGCATTGTTGGAGTCTCAGCCTGTATGCCTAGCAGTCGCCACCGAAGTTTCCATTGTTCTCGGACGCACAACTATAGCTGCAATACCTGGACATGCTTGTATTCGGCTTTTTCACTGGAGGTCATTTGGCATGACCAGTGGACCTTCAGTCGGGCACTTGCAGGGGGACTTGCTGAGATTGCTTTCAGCAGCCCTCTGAGTCTGTTAAGTTTTCCTTGGTGCGGAAGCTCTAGGCTCTCGGGACCATTTGATGCAGCACCATCAGTGTCCTTCTCACCAGTGGTTGCTGTTCGGATAACTATTGGTGGTGTGCTTGTGTTCTCACATGCTTGTCACGTTGCTCATCCCCTTCACCATTCAAGCTGCAGTATCCTATAGCATGTTCCATTTTATTTTGCATTATCCCTATAGAACCCCAAGAAACCCCCTGTAAAATCCCTATATACCCCTATATACTACCTATATAATGCCTATATATTCCCCATATAATCCCTATATACTCCCTGTATACTCCCTATATAATCCCAACATAATCCTTGTATAATTCCTATATAATCCCTATACAATCCCTATATACTCCCTATAGTGTCCCTATATACTCCCTATATAATCCCTATATAATCCCTATATAAACCTTATATAATCCCTATATACTCCCTATATACTCCCTATATAATCCTCATATAATCCCTATATAATCCCTTTAGTATCCCTATATAATCCCTATAGTATCCTTATATAATCCCTATAGTATCCCGCAACCCGCAGACAGCAAGGTCCAGCGGCTGACACACGGCAAGCGATTCCTAGCCGTCGCCTGCAGTCTTTGTGCCTTGACATGCCTTGACCAACTCGAAGTGTTAATGCCTAAGGGTAATAGGGCTTGAAGGCCCAAATACTATAATATTGATGGTATTTGGGCCCTAAAACCCTATTCTTTGGGTCCTTGGACCCTTGGGGAATGGGACGTGTTTAACGGGGTTTTGGGCAATTGTTTTACCTATAGGGCCTGGGGCTTTTGCCTACAATTGGAGGTTTAGGTAGTTCATCAACAATGTGACACTGGAAATATCATCGAGCGACCACAATCGCCCGCCTAAGAACATTCCATTCGCTCTTATGAGGGACTGTTCCCATGGGCAATCTAGCACCTAGGACTGCCAGGGCTCAGGCCGGAAGGAGGTTGTCGACGGGATGTTACGACTACTTTCGCGAGAAATGCTGAACCTACCCAGGTATCCACCGGACTTGGTGTTGACACAGCCGTACGGCGAGGATCCGCACAGATGGCTAGTTTTTCTGCATGTGCGCGGCCCAGACGGGGTTCCCCAAAATGATCGGTTCTTCTTTGACAGCGACCCCTGTGAATGCTCCTTCCATTCCGGGCATAGAAGGGCACCTAGCTTGCAAGCACCTCCAAAATTTCTGCGGCACACATGAGTTGGCAATCTGAGGTGATAGGCATCAGCTACATGCTTTTGGGCCTGAATACAGTTTGCGATGAGACACGGCTGCACTGGGTCACCTTCTGTGGTCCCTTAGCACGGAAAAACATGTGAAAGCCCAGGTGTACTTTACGGGTGCTCTCGAGGCAAAGTTCGTTGAGTTGCGTCCCAGCAGTGAACACTGAGCCGTTCTGAGCAGGTTATGGTTGAGAAGTGGCAGATCAAGCCAGACGTGGCCGGGGCAACCTTCATGGCAGAACCCTATCCGCATTTTGAGAAGAGCCAGGGGGGGGCTAATACGTGTGGGGCAATGGAGGACATTTGGACTCCTGCAATTGGGCAGCACGATTTGAGTTTGCGCGCACACTTTGGGGAGGGGGCAAAAGCAATTTTTTGCTTGTCTTAGTTGGGGCCGCTGAAGTTTTTTCCATGATCTCAATGATCTCTGTGATCCCTACACATCACGTTGAGCCTTTCCAAAACCCAAAACCCAAACCATTGAAGCCTAAGCCCAATCGGCACTTGGAGGGTCAGGGGGACGTAGTAAGTAGGTGAAGAACCCCTATAAGCCATGCAACAGCCTCAATTATCCCCATTATCTACCTACTTACTAAGTCTCCTTGAACCTCCAACCCTAAACCCTAAATACTAGCGTCGTAGTTTCCCTCTCCTTTTCCATGACTATTTCTAAGGCCCCCATTACATACCCCTAAATCATAGTATAACGATAGTAGCTTCCATTTCCTTTTCCATGTCTACTAAGACCCACATAAGACCCTCCAAATATGAAATGCCTCAATCCCAGGCGGGAGGCTCAGCTCCCGAACTTTTCACGTCTCTGGTGGGCGCAACAATTGACCCTTAGCAGAATGGTTGGGGTTGGCGGTTTAGGGTCTAGGGATTTGTTAACACGTCTTAAAATTATCTTCTATTCATCCCAAAATATGTCCCTAGGGTCCCTCGGGTAAGATACTTTGAGAAAAACAGGGTTGGGCCTGCCTAGTTTTTGAGATGTTTCGTGAGACCTTATGAGGTACATGTAAGTTATGAGTAGGTTCTTAACCGGTTTCATGGGGATGAACATATTCAAGACCAGGTCATTTAGCTTGTGCACGGGGGTGCTTGTAAGAGCATTACTGTACCATGGTCAACACGACTTGGGGTGGCACGCGGGGAATAACACCGTAGTTTCCACGGTCTTTTCCGTTAACCCCTACTGGCGTAACATAAAGTTGGATGCCTGCTGTACGCAGACGTTGCATGTGCAGTTTCCACGGACTCAGGCCAACAATGACGTTGGCTTCGGGACAATTATTGGGTCTGCAGTTTTCAACGTGCTGTTTGTCATAGGCCTTTGTGGTGTCTTGGTGGCAAGGACTTGTGCTTGGCATTGCAAGTGAATGGTAGATGCGTGTTTCTCCAAACACGCTCCATAAAAGCTCTAATTTCCCCGGGCATCCGGAAGCACACCCACCCTATTCTGGAAGACCCCAGACGGTCTCACTCAGGCTATGTGGCAAAGGATCCCATCAAGCTTACTTGGTGGCCACTTTTCAGCCACTTGGCATGGAAGAGCGGTCGCGGGTGAGCCAGAGGCTTTTCTATGATCTGTCGGAATGTTAGCAGCCTATTCTATGCAGACGATCAAGTTTTTGGGGTTGCATGAGAAACCTTTTCCTGAGGAGATTGCACGTACTACGTCCTGGGCTTGAGCCTTTTAGCCAGCGACTTGCCTGCACGACCCGCCCCCTCCTCACATGAGTACCACATTGTGTTGTAGCTTCAGAACATCGGCGATAGGGGTTGGGGTGTTTGATAGTTGGAGGAACAGGTGAAGCTTTTTATCGCGACTCTGGTGCATCGGTCTTGCGCTTGATTCTCGGGGCCCCTCTTGGGAGAGGAATTGCTACATGCATGCGGGAGTTCAGAAAAACACAGGCAACAGGAGGAATCCCTCACAATGAGATCGCTCAGCCATGGATGTGGAGCAGTGGGCTTCCAATACTAATGTACCAGCGCGACCCTACTTTTGTACACCTCAAGCAATACTACTATATTATATAGGGATTATATCGGGGTTATATAGGGATAATGGAAAATAAAATGGAAACTAGGATTTCCGATTTGGTAATACCCGTCTCAAGCGAAGCCGAAGCAATGACACCCTGAGCAGCCTTTTGGGTGACAAGACTCTCTGCTTCAGGACCACCAAATCGGAAGTCCTAGCTTCCAGTTTATTTTCCATTATCCCTATAT